>NDGM010875058.1:0-10043 GCA_002564305.1 Octomys mimax
CCACTTCCCAAGCACACTTAGCTATACACTCACCAATGGGTTCATCAAGCTCCATACCCCAATGACCTGGTCACCACCCCAAACCCTGCCTGTGAACACCTAAGTGTTTGAAGACACATTTAGATATAAACAATAACACAAATTATGCAATAACATAAAAAATTAACACACCAATTTTTTGTGTGCTATTTGGGTAGTTTCTTTATTATCCTAAAAAGCAAAATCACAGTTCTATGGAATAAAAAAATTGAGTTGCATATGCTGTTTCTTTGATTAAAATATTGCAAGTTTTTTGTAGAGTGTGCAGAAAATGTACTCAAGTCCAAAGGGAAGAGCCTACCTCACATTGCGCTTTGCATCTTAGTGTACTTTCTTAGGATTTCCCCCTGCCCATTTCTAAGGAGTATACTCTGTGTACTAATTTTGGGAAAAACTGGCATAGGAACATTCTTGGATTCCACATGGAAGACAATGCGATAGGCGAGTTTCATGCAGGTGAAAACTACTCTGATGCCTTAGCAGTCTTTACCAATTAAAAGAAAAAGTGTACTACCCCATAGGCTTAGGTATGCCCTTGAAAATTGTCATACATCATTTCGCAACTTCTCAGCAATAGAAGTGCTCCCCATATCATTTTATTTACAGATTTCATGAAAGAAAAAAACAATCTTTTAAGTTAGAGTTCTCCTAGTGTTTCAGGTGTGTAATGAGCTTCGCCGTGTGGGCACACTGGCTCTTAATGAGGCTGAGGAGAAAAGCAGTGGTGAAAAGCAGGCAGCCCCAGGTTCAGGCTTGGGTCGGGAGCGTACTCTGTGTAGCTTACAGCTTGGTGCTTCTTTTGGCTCATGTCTGTGTCTCTCCCTAAAGTCTCATGCAGCCATGGGGAGAAGGCTTTCCGGAGACAGCGCTAAAGTCCATGGTTGATTCATGGTCCAATGCTGGGAATTAAGGGTGTGAATACTGCACCCACCTTACAGTCCGCAACCTGCACGCAATACAAGGGGTAGAAAGAGACTTGTCTCCTCTCATTATCTCCATTTCTGCTTTTGCTGTCTTCCACCAGCATGGATGGCTGTCCTCCGCCATGTGCCACCTTGTCTTGGAGCCAGCCAGTTACAGATTGAAACCTCTACAAACTGAATGCTAACTTTGGGTGTCTAGCATTTTGTCTTAGAAAGAGAAAAGTAAGTAAAATTTTGATATTAGAAGTGGGGTCATTGCTGTGACATTACCTGGCCATATGGTTCAGTGGACTTAGGAACTGTCTTATAGGAAGGGGAACCGTTAGGAAAACTTTAGAGAGCCCGGCGGAGGAAGCAGAGCTGGAATGCTTGAGGCTATGCTGCATGGGAGATTCAGGTCAGAGCTCAGAAAGCCAGAAAGCTGGTCCAGCCTCCAGACCTCTTTTCTGGAAGGACCGCTTTGTTTGTTGGAGTCCAGATGATGTGCACTATGCCTCGGCAGAAAGTTTGTCTGCATGTCCCTCATGTCCAGAGAATTTGCCTGAGATTGAGATTAAGGGAGTCAAGTTAATTAATTTTGAAGAAGAAATTTCCAGGTAGTCTAATATTGAAACATTAGCGTGGCTACTGCTGGGGGCATTTTGCCAGATTTTTGTGGAGAATCGAGAGCGAAGAGCCCTGCACAGTGATTTAACATGCTGTGAGGTTGGGCAGAGATGAAGCTCCAGTAAAGCTGAGGACTTCAAAGGCAGAACAGAGGAGACTGTGCTTGCTGAGAAAGAAGAGGAGAATAAAAAGGATGGCCTGAAGTCATCACAAGAAGCAGCAGGACTCCTCTCTTTGCAGCCTCAAAATGGCAGAAGTGAAAGACTTTGCTTTGAGCAGAAAGTCACAGAACATCGCCTTCTAGGATGGCAGGGGCTGTGTCGTGGTCCAGAATGGCAGTGGCCTGCGGGATTTGTTCCTCAGACTTGAGCACCGAATGCTCAGCCTTCCAGGTATTCCTCCTTGACAGCTAAGAGAGGGAAGCACTGACCGTGGCATCATCCACGTGGCACTGGGTTGAGGGCCACACAGAATGGAAGAGCTGTGGGGTCAGGAAGGCTTCCACTCAGATTTCAGGTCAGAGGTCAGGTGGTGTGGCCCCTAGAGGGTGGTCTGTGAAGCTGTGAGGGCGAAGGGGCAAAGATGCAGTGGAGACCCCAGAAGTGTGGAAAAGCCAGGAGTGTGGGCTCTGAGAAGAGCTGCAAGGAGGATGCAGAGTGGGTGCAGCAGAGGGGCCATGAGCTGTAGCCATCGGAAGTGTTGCTGGGCAGAGCCACGTCAACTCTTTGGAGTCCACACCTTGCCCCAGATCGTGTCAGATGCCACGCACAGAACTGCAGGACTTGATGTTTACTTTGCTGGATTTTGGACTTGCTTTGGTGGCCTTTCTTTGTACCTCCCTGACTGTAATTTTTGGGTTAGACACACCTATCTTGCATCATTGAATATTGCAAATGTTTATCTCTTAAATCCCAGAGAAGTCTTGGGACTTGGACTTTTTGGAAATGCTGAAACTGTGCAGACTTCAGCAACTCTTAGAGAGGGATTAAATGTCTTTTGCGTGAAGGAATATACATGAGCCTTTAAGAGGCCAGGGGTGGAATGTTAGGGCCTGTGTCTAGATGTCCCTCAACACCTCAGGCAGTCATAGGAGGCAGGCATTTCCGAGGAGGCTGAATCTAGAGTTTGTGATTCACTCATGGTCCAATGCTGGGATTAAAGGTATGAATGCTACAGCTGTGGTAGGGTGGGAGCAAAAGGAGGCAGGCCTCCCTTCACTCTCTCTTGTTGCCTTTGCTGTCTCCACCCCCATGAATGGTTATTCCTCTGCTGTGTGCTACTCTGCCTTGGAGCCAGCTGATTATGGACTGAAACTGCTACAAACTGGGAGCTAACTAAACCTTTTCTCCTTTAAAGTTGGATATTTGCCTCAGCAAGAGAAAAGTAAGACAGCACTAGAACAGAGCTGTACCTTAGGAAGTAGCTGTGAGAACCAGTCAGATACCCAAGAGGAATCTGCGGGCTTCCCAACACCACACGTGCGGCAAGCCGTTTGCTTCCCCTTTGTGCGTTCATGGAGCCCGAACATGAGCCTGTTGTAGCATTTGTTCCCACATACACTCTGCTTATTTGTTTAAATATTTACATCTACACCTTCCCTATATGTGAGCCTACGTGCTTATTAAGCTTGGGGATATTTTTGAAAAGCTTTGCATCATCAGAACCCAGCCTGGCCCACGTAGGTGCTTAGTGCAAATGTACATCACTGATATACCTCTGAAAAAGGATTTGTGAATGAAGGGACTCAGCCTCTGATTCATTACACCTGCACTGTAGGATCTGGCCCTCACTGCCCAGGGAGGCTCATTGTCACTTTGTTGGAAGATAAAACCAGGAAAATCAAAACAGCACAGAGCCTAGCATCGGGAAAAAGCCATACTGTAATGTGCTGGCCTCGATGTCCCACATGCACTTAGTCACTCACAGGAAAGCTGCTCATCTGAGTGGATGAGATGCTGGGGCATTTCCAAAGGTAATCATGAAGTAAGGGACAAATAGCAGCGAAGATGGTCCTTGCTGTTGTAATGTGTTCCTCTCTTGCAAATGAGAGATCTCAGCCTCAGGAAGCCTGTGGCCTTAACGGCAGCACTCAAAGCTGAACCAAGACT
This sequence comes from Octomys mimax, assembly GCA_002564305.1. Classification (NCBI taxonomy): domain Eukaryota; kingdom Metazoa; phylum Chordata; class Mammalia; order Rodentia; family Octodontidae; genus Octomys; species Octomys mimax. Next base: position 3,677 of record NDGM010875058.1, read on the forward strand.
GCAGGTAGAGTGGAATGGATGGAGGCCCAGAGGGCAGGGTGGTGCTGGACAAGGACACTGGCTAAGCAGGTGCTCACCTGGACCCTGCAGTGAGGGGAGAGAGGGCAGGGGAGGCCTAGGGAAGAGGGCTGCAGTGCCCAGAAGGGCACAGCGTAGGCGCTGGAAGGCACAGGGTGGTGAGGGTGAGCGGGCACAGCCAGCAGGGCCTGGAGCCATTTCTCACACATGCTTGCTTGTTATGCTTCCCTCTGGGAGTCAATGCACAGCTGGTGTCACAGCAGCACCCGTTACCTCACATTCCTGCTGTCCCCATGGTCTTCCTTATTTGCTTCCAAGTTTGGAGGGACCAGAGTGCATCAGTTGCACTGCCTTGAGAAGCCATGTCCTGAATCAAGGCTTTGCCTTTCGTGGTCATCGTGGCTTTGAGGCGGAGCCAGAAGGCATGTGGTGTGGCCTGCAGGGACCACGCAGCACGTGCGCTCAGCAGCCGGCCTCTCAGCTGGACAGCCCTGGCTACAGCACCGCTGCACGTCCATCACCCTCGAAAGAGGGCAAAGTGCAGGACTTGGGGAGCTGCCTCAGGAAGGGCCCAGACCTTGTGCTCAGTGGGCTTGAAGGGAAAGGGGTCATCTGGGGATGCTGCATGACGATGGCTTCTGCTGTACTAACCTCGTGAGAGTTATAGACAGCCGCTGCATTCGCCACTGCAAAGATGCAGTGGAGATCCCAGAAGTGTGGAGAAGCCAGGAGTGTAGGCTCTGAGAAGAGCTGCAAGGAGGATGCAGAGTGGGTGCAGCAGAGGAGCCACGAGCTGCAGCCACCGGAAGTGTTGCAGGGCAGAGCTGAAGTAGTGACAAAGGTCAGAAAGGCAAGATCCAAACAGAAACTGGGCTGTCCTCAGAAGCAGCAGCCTGAGCTTCTCAGGTCTGCAATGTGACTGACACCATTTTCTCTGGAGCAGAAGCACAAAACACCAGTTAAATACATCTTTGAAAAACAATTTAGGGAAATAATATACAAATTCAATCATTTAAAGTTATTTATCTTGAAGGTACTTAACATGCCAAGTAGCAACTTGACTTTTTTAATGACAGGGAATAGAGGGGGAGTGAGAGTTTTATTAAGAGAACAAAAACACACATTATCACAAAATTTTCAGTTCGTGAAATGACATGAATTTAGAGACACTACATACACATTGCAGATGAAAGGCTTTAGAGCCTCTGCTGCCTGAGAATCACACATGTTGTGTGCTTTGGCCAGGCATTCAGCACAGAAACTACAATTTGATGGCAAAATCTTGCCACCCTTCCAGGCCCTGCCGGCACGAATGCATTTGCTGTGTGCTGTCAATAAATGGCACACACGCATGGCAAACACTTGCGAATGTTGAGGGTAACCACTGACATGTATTCTGCAGCTTTTCCCCTCCCTTCTGAAAAATCAAGATATAGATGACAGGAGAAGCAGGCACCACACGGACGCTGACGGGGGGATTTGGGGTATGTGCAGGTTGTAAAAACATGGAACGCTGATCTACAGTGAGAGCTTGACACAGCCACCCTACGTGGCTGCAAAGATGGCAGGAGCGGCCACCTCCCGTTTGTATCAATGGCATTGTTGCAGTTGGAGTAATATTTAGAAAGAACACACATTACTCTGAACAAGTTAAACTTATAAAGCAATCACATCTGAATGAGGATTTCACTTAAGATCACAGACTCATCAACTTTAGAGTGTTTTCTTTTTTCGCATGAGACAAATTCAGCTTGATATGAATAAACCCCCTTAATATTTGCCTTTTCTGACCAGCACATGTCCATCACCTGCATGAAAATTTAGGGCTGGTCACTCATAGGAAGGAATAAAAACAGAAAGAAAAAAGGAAAAAGGAGGCACAGAAGTGGAACATTTGACCAGAAAGTTTTAGTTTTTAAACACCAACTAATAAAATAAATGAGTTTAAAGTGCTTTATTTTAACGAGACATTAAACCTACAATCTCTAATCCTTTATTTCACTTGCAGAGAGGGACACCCAGCAGGGCTCTTCTGAGATTCAGCTTTCCCTCACTTTGGGTGCTGGCCCCACATATGTATGTATGCATGTATGTATGCATGTATTTATTTCTTGCTGGAGGTACAGCTTTGGCTGTGCAAGTTTACAGGTATTTGGTTAAAATTCCTAGAATAGCTGCCTAACTTCCAGATTATTTCAATAAAATTCCTGTTAATTTACACAAATTACAAGCTGCTCGACTGAGAAGAATCAGACTAGTTCACGGCACAGCTGTTTGAGCCTCAGGTGACAACAATGTGATCCGCCCATCCAAGGTAGGATGCTGCTTTGAAGAATTCTGGAAGTCAGTTGAGCAGTTTAGATAAATGTTGGATTAATTATGTGGTTCTTAGGAAGCTTCACTCAGTCATGTCCTAGTTGCCTGCAGTTTGAAAATAAAAAGCAACTGAGCTGGGAAATACAGATATAGTCTTGTGCGATACTGCTATTTTTATTACAACTTGAAGTCAGTTTTAGATAGCAAACCTCCAAGCTTCAGTGCAGGGGACCTTTATAGCTTTTTATGTGCTTTAACTCAACTGCTTATTAACTCCAGCTCTTAAAAATATTAATTTATAAATTTGAAGAGAATGGAACAAAATTGTCTATTCATTTGAAAATTGGTAAAAGCATTTGAAAGGAAAGCACTTGTAGACAGAATTTCATTTCCCGACTCTCGTGCGCATGAATGCTAGCGTGTCAAAGTCATTCTCTCTTTTATATGTTTTATTCACTCTTAAAACACTGAACAGTGTTTTGCTTTCTTAAATTCAAAAGCAGCGTATTAATTCACCGGTAAAAACATGAAGTTTTTGTGTTTTCCTCTTGGCAAATCAGTGGCGGGTGTAGACAGCAGGAGGAAAGTTCTACCTCCTGGGCACAGCTCCGGAAAGCGGGTCTGACCCGTGCTTCCCTAGGCATCAGCTGGGACTGCAGTGGGTCTCTGCTGGCTTGGGCTCTTCATTTTAAATTTGAAAACTGACAGAGACCTAGAATTCAGTAATAACAGGTAACACTCATGGGCAAGCTCCTTTACACCCTTGCTTTGCCACAGATAAAATCTCATGAGTGTTTTCCACACAGTGTGTTTAGGGAAGAACCAACCCTACATGTTTCGTAGCTGGGTTGACATACACTGGGGCTGTAATTCGGATATCTTGCTGCTGGGCAGTGTGGACCTCTGGTCGCACAGGCATGACTGCCCCCTGGGCAGATGAGACAGTTCGGTGGGGTGCGACAAGCTGCCCCAAGGGACAGTCCTGTATTGTTGCAGCACCTGTGTCTCAAGCTGATGGGGACCCAGGAGAACAGGCAGTGAGCAAGCCGGCCATCGTCCTTGAATTGGCTTTCTAACGGGCTGTAGTCCTTCCTGTGATTGAAATCACCTGGCAGAGCTGGCCACCTACGCCGGGGCCGGACAAGGCATTTGAAACGTTATTCCTTTCATGCGAATGATCTGAAAAATAAAGATAAACGGAAAGAGAATTTTAAAAGTCACACGTGGTCTCCTCACTTGGCAACAATGACAGCGAGGCTACTTGTAAGTCCAAATTTGCCACATGTGGGCGCACTGGATGACCCCGACTTTCTTCAGGAGGAGGAGACGCGAGAACCCCTCCATGAGTGAAGCGCGGCTGCCCGTCCCCCAGCGGCACTGTGTGGAGCTCAGCAGCAAATCAGGCTTTGCTTCTGCAGATGTCTGTCTTGGTGTGTCTTGTTTTGTTCTCCACATTGTTACTGGCTTTTACTCCTTCTTTGCCAATCGCATGGATGTTCAGCTGTGCTGGGTATGGAACCCAGGGCCTTGCACGCTCTAGGCAAGTGCGCTAGCCAGGAGCTGTCTCTCCAGCCGCCTGCCCACTTTAATCCGTGTGGCACTGCTCTCTATCAGCTGGTAGAGGGAAGCTTCCCCAGTCTACCTCAGTTGCTCTGAAGGTGGACTGCTTAGCTCTTGAACTGCCAAGGGCTTCCCAAGGAAATCACGCATTCTCCAAAGACCGTCGTCTCTTCCCCACCCTTCAGCCCCTCTCTTTCTGAGGCATTTCTTACGTGTGTTCACCACCTATTTTAAGCTGATTACCTTCTGAGTACCCTATGCCTCACTTTCTGGCCTTCTTGAGATTGGATCGGGTCATGTGACCTGCTCTAGCCAAAGAGGTGCAGCCCTTTGGCTCATGCTCCCATGAGCCACGCGTGTAGTGTAAGATTTCCAGTGGCCCACTCAAAATGTAAAAGAGACAAAACTAATTTCAGTAATGCATTTTCTTTCAGTGATGACATGCAACATGCTGTTGTTTCAGTGTAAATCAGTATGGAATGGACCGACTGGACGTTCTGCTTCTACTATCATTTGGACCTCACGTTTGGAGTCAGACACATGCGGTACACAGCTCAGCAGCCCCTTTCTGAATACTCAGTTTGCATGGTACCTGCTGGGGGAGCCTTCCCGGTCTCTGCTCTCTCTCTCAGTGCTATGTGAGACAGCTCCACACCACTCTGGGCTGCAGAGGGAGCCTGTGGAGGGGACAGTGGGGTGTCTGTGAGCCTCGTCCTTCTGCACCACCAGCGCGTTTGAGTTCTTCTGCACTGCTGCGAGACCCAGTCAATCTCGCCCACATTTCTTCCGTCCTTCTTCAAAGCCGAGTCACGGCCTGTGTCCTGCTTCTTGCCTCCCTCTGAGCAGAGCGTCTCTTCCACACCAGTTGCTCACGGCGTCTTCTTCTGCAGCCTGTGTCCTTCCCTTCAGCTGCAGGACACTGCTCTTCGCGCGCCTGCCATGGTCCATCTAACCAAGGGACCCCTGGCGTGCACTTAGAATGGCACATTTGGGCAACAGGACAAGCGGTACTGGGACTATCACCCTCACAGTTCAATCTTAGGGTGCAGAAGTGGCGAGTGTGACTTTCTCTTTATCCACAAACTCCTGGGAGCGAGGTGGCTGGTATGAAGGCGCTAGTAGGGGCTGTGCCACAGGTACTGCTGCTCATCTTTTCAGAAACTGTCAACAGACCCTTTTCAGAAGACTTGCAAATGGACAATGAATTCCTGAACAAATGCTCCATATCTGTGGCCATGACAGAAACGGAGACTAAAATAGCTCTGAAATTCCATCCATCACCAAGCAATCAGATGAGAAAATGCTGGTGAGGCTGCAGGGGCTAGGGGCTGCGCTTTCACAATGTTGGTGGGGCTGTAAGCTAGTGTGGGGAAATCAGGATGTCGACTCCCCAAAAAGCTAAAAGTAGAAATCTCACCCCAAATGACTCAGGGTCATCAGAAAATTATAAAACTGCGGAAAGAACATGTTATTTCATAGGAGAAGCCCTTTGCAGCATCAAGCAGAGAAGAGAATGGAATTACTCTTTGCTAACGTCCTGAGCATCTAGACCAGAACTGGTGGGTCTATGAGCGCTGCAGGCGAGGCCTGAGTGGGAGCATAGCCAGCTTAAGTGAGGACTCGCCGCCGGGCGCTGGGCACTGGGCACTGGGCAATGGGCGCTGGGCGCTGGGCACTGGGTGCTGGGCACTGGGTGCTGGGCAATGGGCACTGGGCGCTGGGCACTGGGCACTGGGCGCTGGGCAATGGGCACTAGGCGCTGGGCGCTGGGCGCTGGGTGCTGGGTGCTGGGCGCTGGGCACTGGGCTCTGGGCAATGGGCGCTGGGCGCTGGGCAGTGGGCGAGCTTCCCTCCTCAGCCTCTCAGGCCCAGAAGAGGCATCACATTTTGTGGGTCTGCAGGACGCTGCCCAGCTCCCCAGTGAGCTGCTGTCGCCAGCGCTTCCTTCTCCTATTCCATATTGCTCCTCCACCAGCACAACCAGAGCTGAGGTTCAGATGACCTGAAGCTTTAGAGTTCAAAGAGAAATAACGAAGAATATCAGTAGAATGAAGAGCAGAACACCTCTGGCTTACCCCTTCACCTGCCCGGTGGTCACTGCGCCTCCTGCCCTCCTCCCTTCCACTTGGGCTCTGGGCTGTTCCATGTCCCACCCCCTCCCTCTGGCTACTCCTGATTTTCATGGTCAAATCCCCTCTCTACCCAGCCAAAAGAGCAGCTGTCCACAGCAGCCTTTCTGCCTCTGCTTGCTTCTCTTCTCTGGGTGTCTGGCTGTTGGCATTCCATATCCTTCACTCTGCCACCACAGGGCGGCCAGGGAGAGTGGCCCCAGAGGAGAGTGGCCTGGACACTTTTGGGCTGGGCCCTGTGACTCTGACACCCAGAGGAGAGAGGTGCTGGGGATGCCTGGTGTCTTAATTACTCTTCTCTTGTTGCTGTGACAAATACCCGACACTCAAAATGAAGGAAGGAA
>NDGM010875159.1:0-11489 GCA_002564305.1 Octomys mimax
GCAAACAGCAAGAAACAGCCACTAGTTACTAAACAACTTAGAACAGTGGTGAGTATACATTTTCTACACAACAGAAAACAAAATTTACATTTATAGAATAAAATGTGAGTTGACTCATTACAGGCACCTCCAGGAAGCCAATATTATTCGTGGCCTTGCATCCCAGCTTTTGGGAATTTACAAGAAACAACAGGTCTCCCTGGGTTCTGTTTCTTTCTCTGTACTCCCTGGGGAATCAAGCTTCTATCTCCTACAGACTTGCCTAGCATGTGTGAGGCACTTGGCTCTCTCCTCATGCCTCAGTACAATAAGTGCTTGCCTGGCAAGCGCAAGGGCCTGAGTTCAACCCTTGGTTCCGCCAAAAAATAAATAAATAAATAAATAAATAAATCAAAAGGAACGACCTAGACCTGAGGTGAGATTGTGGCCAAGAAGTATAAGCAATAGGAGTAAATAGAGACAGTGAACTGAAAAGGTGATACAAATTGCTGGCAAGGACATTAAAACAGAATATATATATATATATACATATATATATATATATATATATATATATATATTGCTTGAGGAGCTAAATAAAAGCATAAACACAATGGAAAGAAAAATAGAAGCTTTAAAAAAAGAAATAAAAGAGAAACCAAAAAACACAATATTTGAATTCTTAAAGTATTTGAACTTTTAAGACAGCAGATTAGATCATGAAGACAAAAGATTATCTGAAGATGTAACAATAAAATGTATCCAAGAAAAAAAAAAAGTAAAAACTTTTGATAATAAAACTGAGCAGAGGGCTGGGGAGATAGCGTGGCAGTTGAGGTGTCTGTCTGGCAAGCACAAGGTCCTGAGTTCGATCCCCCATACCCCCAAATCCTAATCCATGTACTGTGCCAGACCTGAAAGTGGGTATGGGGGCACATGCATGTAACTCCAGCCCTGGGGAGGCTGTTACAAGAGGACCATGATGAGTTTGAGCTGTGTAGTGAGACCCTGTACCAAATAAATAATTAAGAATATTAGCTGAAAACGTTCGGAATTTCACGTCAACTGTAAACCACAGAATCAAGAAACTCACCAATTTCAAGCAATACAAACAGAAAAATTATTGTACTAAGACTAATTGTAGTCATACTCTTGGGAACCCTGACAGAGACCCAATTGATAAGAGGTGGGGGCACTAAACAGTGAAATCAAAAATGAAAACGACCTATGACTTATCAGATAAAAGTACAAGTCATGCAAAACTAAATAGCACATTTGTAGTTCTTCATGTAGAAATAAAGCTGTTTGCCCAGAATTTTATAGCTTAAAAGCATCCTTAAAACTATATCTGAGATGATGGATATGTTAGTATGTTTTACTATGATAACAAGTTGATAATATACACACATACATGTATATGTATGTACCATATTATGTTATATTAAACATATGAATTAAAAATATATTAACTTGAAATGTCTTTAAAATAATAAATAAAAGCTAAAGACATTTTGAAGGCGGAGAGGATTAGTGTTGGGCAGACACATACTTCAGGAATAAAGAAGAGCTCATGATATGAGAAACCTCAATTATAAATAATGTAAAGAACAACATAAATGATAGATGATAAGAGACAGGGTGCGAGCCCTTGTGGAGAAGGAAGGAAAACCCTTGGAAGGAGACCTGAGGGTAAGGGGAAAGAGAGAAAACCAGCCAAAGGATCAAGACGTGATGTGTATGAACACCTAGTCCCATGATGAATGTATTTATTCTGTACCTCAAACATTAATTTCAAAGGAAATTAATAGCAACTAGAATTCATATCTACACTAAGAAAGTACAAAAATTGGTAAATATTATCTTTCAGTGTAACTACAGATCCCAAGAAAACTAACAGGTAAAAGACAAAGGAAACAAGAATGCAATTAAAGAAAACATAAGACTACACGGGAAGCTGAAGATTCACATGTGAAGTTAAGACGAGCTCTCATTAAGAGAGATTATAATATAACTGGAGTAATAGTCTGGAAAAAATAATGACTAATTGCATGAATCTGGTCAATATTATAACCAACTTACAGGTATGTAAACCCCTATATCTCTCAGTGGGTTGTCAAGGCCTTGACCTGTTCAGAATAGTAAAATATGATTTACAAAACACTAACTAAGCCAACAAATTTCAGTACTTGATGTGACTTTTGCAGAAACCGGCCTCTCTGGGTGGTGAACCACAAGAGCTAATGTGCTATGCTGTGACTTAATATAATATGCATATAGCTACACGATTAGCTATTTTGATTTCAGTATCTCTCTGTATTTTATCTTAGGGAAAACTCACTCCATTGAGATACACCATTTTTAGTTTTTCCACATAAAAGCACTGTTTGAAGAAATCCCATACAATCAAGTCATTGTTCAAAAGACATAAGAAACTAATTATCAAGAAAATTCTCCTAGAGGGAGAAAATTACTTGGGAATAGTCTGTCAAAGGAAACTGAAGTAGGAAAACAGAGGCAGTAAATGACATTGCATTTTTCTGTTTGTTCTACTCAATGAGTGTTTCTATTTCCTTTATGTAAATTCTGGAATTGAATATTCAGAATATACAGGTGCCACTGGATTATACAGAGCTAGAATGAATTTAATTACAGACTGTTTTCCAAAGTCAAAACCCAATTTTAAAGACCAGGAAGATAGCTCAGCAGAGTAAGCGTCTGCTTTGGCAAGCACAAGGACCAAGGTTTGATCCCCAGTCCTGCATGCTGCACCGGCATGGGCATGCTGCACCTCCAGGGCATGCTGAACTGGCAACTGAGTCCAGGCATGGTGGCGCACACCTGTAATCCTAGCTGTGTAGTGAGACCCTGTACCAAATACATAAATGAAAACAAAATGAAAACAAAACAAAACAAAATAATTTTTTTATCCCATACTTCCTTTTTTTAAGTGAAATGCAAAATTTTAATAACACTCAGTATTCTACAGCTCTTTTTCCTGGAAAAAAACAAAAGCAAAATTTTTGTTAGAAGAGGGAAAATATGTCTCTCCTTTTTAGAAAATCTGACCAAATTGTTATACCTTTGTAATATATGGTTTGTCCTCTAATGAGATAGCCTATTCCACAGGTCCAGACCCCTGTGCACTAATTAAGCCATTGTCTCCAAGTGTTAAGCCTCTCCCCTCCTGCGTTCCTCCCCTCTTCTGGTTGTATCAAGTCTGTATGTGCAGACCCCATTTTACTCTTCTCATTAGATTCTCCCTGTTGGCATCACCTGTGGACATCAGACTCGAATGTTTTCATCTTTCAATATAGGCTCACACCAGTGACTCCCCAGGAGCTTCCAGGCCTTTCCTATCAGCCTAGGGCTGCAGGCTTGATCCGTGTTGTTCTGCAGCTTCCAGCTCTCAGTCTTAGAGTTATGGTATCCGTCTGCTCTGCATCACTTGGGGACCACTGTGGACTCTCCCACCTCTGACCCTGTAAGACAAGCTAGTAAATCTGTATGATTCTGTTCCTCTGGAGAATCCAAATGGTGCATGTGTGCAGAGTGAGCTCAGTTATACTTCGGTAGGAGTAAGTGCTGGAGGGGGGTGGCATTCCAGGTGAACATGCGCATGTAAGAGGCAAGGAGCCAAAGAGTTGGGAATGTTTGACCTCTCAGGTTCAGTTTAATTGTTGAAAATTTTGTAATTATTTGTTTCCTTATAGCTGTCTTAAAATGAACCATTATTCCCATCCTGGTATAGGTGAAGTCACATGTCCGCTAATAATCAACTATCATTTGGTAACTTAAAAGTTGAATGGGTTTTAAAAATTAAAAATCTCAATTTTTAAAACCAAGAGCACAGGGAGAGTTATTTCAACACAGATAGTTGAATGATGCTCCATAATGAGTGAAACGTAAACCTGAAGTAAAATCAAGAGATTTTAAATGTTTATGTGAGGAAAGGAAGTTATACTGTTGTGAAAGTACAATGGCATCCTGGAAATTGACTAAAGCATCCGAGGGCGTGGATAACTTCAGAAGCGCAGTGGCATCAGTGGATTTCGTCCTTTGCTCTCGCCTAGTCTTTCTTTCTGATGTTGCCAATTAAGTTTGTTCTGTGACTCATCAGGCACAGAAAGACAGAGAGTGTTTCCTGGCAGCCAAGAGCAGAATTTCCGTAGAGATCTTCGGGGAGAACACTCTAATTGATTAGAGATAAGGCAAAAAGTCTTTATAAATGGTTAAACTCACTGACCTGCGTGCATATTATTCTATTCAACTCTAACAGTTCTGTGGCTAAAGCCAGATATTACTATTAATACTAGACTTATTTTACTGGGGAATAAGCCAGTAAAGCTCAATGAGTGATAGGAGTAGAAATTTACCTGAAAATTTCAAACTCCAGCAGTGAGCAGCATTGTTTGTTAAATCTATATGGGGACTTGGGAGACTAAGGAGCCAGTGAGACAGACCAGAAGGATACGAAAGAACATTCCAGAGCATAGAACCAAAAGCACAGGGAGAGTTATTTCAGCATAGATAGTTGAATGATGCTGTACTATGAGTGAAGAGTAAACCTGAAGTAAGATCAAGAGATTTTAAATATTTATGTGAGGGAAGGAAGGTATATTGCCACAAAAGTACAACAGCATCTTGGAAATTGACTGTGGTATAGTTGAAGAACGGCAGTAAGGAGAGCAATAGGAATATTTCCTTAAATATTGGCAGCAACACGGAATAGGTGAAGCTTTGTTTTGCTAAGCTAGCAGAGATAAATCTTTGTAACACATGAGAAATAAAAATAAGCATGTGCTGAAAATGTTTTAGGAATGAAATGAACAGTTGTACTCAAAATAATTTATAAATAAAAAAATTCATTAGGAAAATAAACATCAGTTCAAACTAGTTTTTAATGGCTGGGTTTGTGAACATAAAATTTGGGGCAAGCTTGTCAAAAGCCTATCTTGTTTACTCAACATTTTATTTTATCCACCCTGTAACTAACCACTTACAAAAAAGCAGGTTCAATGTCTTCTGTAATCCAAGGTCTAAATAGCAGTGACCGTGTCTCCATACATTACCAGCTTCTGATTGGAACAGAACAAATAGCTGCTAGAGGTTATCAAGGATAAATTCTTTACCTTTACAAAACTATCTCAAGCTTAGCAATTTAAGCCTCTGCGGTCAACCAGCTGTCGTTTCCTGAATTACCCGGCAGTATTTCTGATGTCAATGTGGAGCAGTTTTCTTAAGATTTTTAGGTTCCAGGGGTCTACCTGGACCTCCAACTCTTTTGTCAAGTCCCTGACAGGTGCTGAGTGCTCTTAATTAGTTTGAGTTGTTGGCGAGAATTAAAGTGCAGCGGAACAAGTTGATGGCTGCATTTAACAGGCTTCTTTGCTTTCCTTGTTTCTGCCTTCAGCTGTACTAGAAATATGTTTTAATTCATACTGAATGTTGCTAACTGTGTTTTCTGTGCACGTCCAGTGAGACAGCGCCTTATCGGAAGCAATTTATTCTGGAATAATTCTGAGAGACAGTTCAAGGTTAAAAATGTTAACTTTGAAGGAAAGGGGAATTCAGTTACGGACAAGACTTTTATATTGCCATCCTGGTATCATTTTTGCATGTGGCAGTTTTTAAATGAACTGACTACTCCTAATAGCTTACCTTGGGAGAAATAAAAAAATTAAGATGAAGGAGGGGAAAGAGCAGTTATTGCTGCTGGAAGTTGCAGACTATTCTTCTGAGTTGAAGGAAAGATATCTTAATTTTAGGTTCAGTTCTTTATCTAAACTGCTATAGAGGGGCATAAAATAGTGCTTTGTTAATTCTATAGAGCCCAGAATTATATTTTTCAACAAAATCTCACACAGATCACCAATCAGATATTAATCCAAAGTGAGGACCTTTTTGAAAAAGGAAGAAAGAATGCTGAATCCTGCTAGATTACCTGTTCTCTGTAGTTTCAAAATATCTTTTAATAGTCCATATTTCGTATTTCAAATGAAATATTTCATATTTCATTTGGAGTTGGTACATGTTTATCTTTTATAGTATGAAAACTGGATAGCTCAAGTGAAGCGTGATTCAGCACAAAGAAAAATCATGCTTTACCCAAAAAAGGATAAAGGGATTTTATATGTGTTTTGGGAGAGTGTTTGCATAGTTTTGGTCACTTGTGGAATCACTGAACTTATTTTTCAGAAGATGAATAAGATTTTAAAAGAATTTCAACTGAAAAAAGAAAGAAGAAAAAGAAAAGAAAAGAAAATCATTGACTTGGTAGGATAGTCTGAGAGAAAAATTTTGCCTTTCAAATTTTATGGGTAATTTACAAACAGTATCAAACTTTGAATCAATTGCTTCAGGAGCCTGTGGAGGAGAGAAATACGCATTCTGGACCCCTACGCTTTAGTGAAGTTTGTGCTGAGCGAAGCACCAATTGCCGTTATTGGGAAGACTAAACATTTAAGGAGGGTGACTTTGGATAAATATCCTTCACCCTCTTTAGAAGCATAAGGAAAGCATCTTGACTGGTGCAGGGCAAAGGGTGCCGCCCACTCAGGGGTAGGTGAAGGTGCATCACTAGGCAGGAAGAAAACTTTCTGCTGCTAACTATGTTTCTCCCCAAGTCTTCTCTTTGACCCTGAAGGAGTTAACATTTCCTGTAAAAAATGGAAATAATTAACATGGCAGTATGGCTTATATATGGTTGTCCCCCCAAATCCTGGTATCTTCAGGGGCAGGGCTCGTGGAGGGTGACTGGGTTGTGGAGGCATAAGAGCTGGATGGTGTTGGGGTGCAGGACAGTCTCTGGGGGTGTGTCTCCCTGTCTGCATCTTCCCTTCACTGTCTGTATCCCGGTTGCAATGATATAGGCAGCTTTCTTCCTAGGGCTCTCTCCCATGCCCTTTCTGCCTTGAGCCAGCTACCTATGTCTTTAATAAACCTCTGAAGCCATGAGTAAAAATATACCTTATCTCCTTTAAACTGCAGGTGTCACACCTCAGGGAGGTATTAGATCCCAGTGAGGAGAAGGTGAGTAGGACATATGCAAAGAGCAACAAGTCAGTCACTCTTTGGAAGTGAAATGTCCTGATTTACCATTCAAGGGTGCATGCTTCCATTCTGATGACAATAAACATTTCCAAACTCTTAATATTTTTCAAAACACCAAATCTAAGGTATACATTTTTGAGTACTCTGACTTATATTTTTTACTTTTATTCAAAGGATACACCATAATTTCAGCATATAGTTTTAGCATTCAATATTATTCATTCAGTATTGCATGCTGGCTCACAGTGGTACTCAGGTTTTTGAGTGAATGAATAAATTAGTGGATAGAAACAAGAGTATAAATGAAGAGCTACAGAGCTGCAGGAACTCCAAAAGGCTGAAGGAAGCAAGAATCACTGGACAGATGGAATTACCAGAAGAGATCAAGGGCTAATATGTTCACCCATTTTCCTACTTTCAAGTGTGTGACCTCATTTAATTTAAACCTTCTCTTGGAGCAGGAATTTTTTTCATGCTAACTTATTTCAAAAGACCTAAAAATCCATGTCTTGTAATGAACTTTCATTTTTGCTGACTTATAAACTTGTGACACAAGGGAGGATTAGAAAGAAAGAATCACCTTTTAAAAATTTTCACGAGTTAAGCTTGATGACTCCAACTTCACACTGCAGCTAAGGTTGTTTCTATTTACCAGTACAGACAGTGGCTTTCATAATTTCATAATTTTGCTATTTTACAAAGTTAAGTACACAGAAAAAGTTGTAAAACTATGACTCGGGAAATAAACATATTTACACGACTTTCTGGGTTTTTTAAGGTTTTCTTTTCTTTTTTTTTTTTCATGCAGGGTCTCACTACACAGCACACACTAGTAATGATCCTCCTGATTTCCTCCCATGTGCTGGGATTACAGGCGTGTGCCACCGCGCTGGACTCCATCGCCGGCTCAGCACACCCAGAGGCAGGGCCAGCTCAGCATGTGGAGCCAAGGATCAAACCCTGGCCCCTGCACTTACCTAAGCAAGTGCTTGGTCCACTGACGTATACCGCTGGCCCTTTTATGTGACTTTCTATAGACTTAAAGATTTAATGGAAGTCAAGAGAAATTTTTCATTATAGTTTACTTTGTAAAGGAAAGTGCTTATTATAGTTATATTAAGGTACTTTTATATTCCCAAGCAATTAATGTGCATCCTTCATAAATATCAGTGATTTAACATATAATTTCACAGTTTGTATTCATTAGGATACACAGAAATACCATTCATATGTTCCATATTAGCAGAGAATATATATGAACTGGAGAAAGGGTTAGTTTTTTCATAACCCAACTCCAGTTCTATCCCTTGCTTTGTTTCAAAATTTGTTCTTTGTACTTGCTTTTACAACTCCTGTGCTTCATAGTCAGTTTCTATAGCAACTTAGAAAATGTTCATGCTGGAAAAATATGCAACAGGGAAAGAAAAGTTGGAGGACGGAAAACATCATCTAGCAATATGCCCTGTAGCCTACAGTATAATTGCTTTAAAAACTAGGGAACGGAAAACTGTTAAAGTGTTATACTGTCCTACATCTTGCAGGGATTAAACGTTATCATTTTTCAGGCTCGTGGGGGCAGTTCATCTCAGCATGGCACTCTGCCACATGGTGATATATTTGGCTGCAGAGACCAAGCTGAGGTAGTATCATACCCACTCCTGTTTAGGATTTTCTCTAAAGGCAGACATGATGCTACCATAACCGTGATGGATTGGGTGGCGTCCCTCCAACCCGCAAGACTCCCCTTGAGTTTGCAATGGTTTAAAGCAGGTTGTCCATTCTGGGCTTTTTATTTAAAGATTTTTGTTTTCTCTTTTATTTCTTCAATTATGTTTTCCAAAGAGAATACTAAGACTAGGATTTCACTTTGCATTTGATTTCATGACCACTGAAACTTGTATTTCAACACTTCACTGAGATTTCAATCATGGTCCATTAAGGAAAAAAGACATTTTATTTTCCTATTTTGGTCAAAGTTTCAGTCCAATCATTTCTATTTCTACCTTAGATATAAGAAGCTTGACAGCTAGAAGTCATTCTGCGCTACTAAAAATGTTGAGAGCTGTGTGCCAGGTAATGGGGTAATTGTTGAAGAAACTAGAGTATGAGTTGTTCTTGTCAAGCAATTTCAATTTTAGAGCATCTTGGTGTGGATTCAACATCAATTAACCTCTTCAAATTTTCAAGTTCAATGTATAAAAATGCATCAGGTTTTGCCATTCTAGCTACTTTATTTCCAAGGGTCTTTTATATTTCTGCAGCACAAAGACTGTCAAAACTATGTGACATTCACGACGATTTCTCCATCTGAATATGAACCAGAACATGTGAAAAGGACAGTGTTTACTTTCAGGTAAAGATAACACGCATTTCAATAATCTAGCTTTGTATTCTAAACATTCACTTCCAAAATCCATGGAAATCATACATCATGAGTATAACCATAAGAGCTGACCTTATAATGACCAATATTGGTCATTGGAACAATATAGCTGACCAATATTGTGACACAACAGAGAGGAAAGCCTCTTCTATATAGACCAAGAGAACAAAGTAAAAATGTCCTGGAAACTACATTTAAAGGATATTTGTGGAACCACTGAGCTCAAAACTGATAAAAGGAGTTTTCTACAAAATGACCTGTACTTCATGACAAGCAGCCAATAACTTTTAGCCATCATATGCAGCTAATCCAGGAGTATCAGAAATAAAGATCTCAGAAAGATGTTTTTCTATTTACCCCCATATTCTATTTATTGACACACTTAATCTATTTTAGGGTCCCAATACTCACTGTTAGGATGTACATCTAGAATTATTCTTCCAGATCACTTTTGGAAATCCTCACCTAGATTTTCAGCAGTTTGAACCCATTTTGTCAAATACTGTATTTACTGTTTTTTCCTGTTCTCTTTGCAGCAGGAGTTTTCTTCAAATGACTCAAATTCAAAATTCCACTAGAAACTATGTGAAAAACTAGATTACTCAACCCAGGAGAATACTGGTGTCACTCACTGTAATGCAGAGCCAATGAGGCACTCAGGTTGGTGGTGAGGAGAGAGAAGACACACACTTACACCAAACATGTTGGAAACTATGAATAGCAGTGTGTGTGTTTAGTGGAGGCAGAAATGCAGTGAGATAAAGGAAAGGAGTGGCCGAAAGCTATACATAATAGATTTCAGCACATCGTAAGTAGAAAGTGAATGTTCAAAGAATGTAACAGAGAAATCAGAGACGATGGGGAAATGATTGGGTCATAAACTCATGAGAAATATTCTCCAAAGAATATAAGAATGCGAAATTGTTGCTTAGAGATAAATTGCTTATTGTATTTAAATTCACAGGTACGATGACTTTGTGTTTCAGTGTGGTGAAATGATAGAAGCATAAGATGAATATTTAGCACATCCTACTGTGCATCTTACAATATCCATTTTCTTCTAGTACAGAAAAATAAAACTTCCAATCTTGAGCTGTGTCTCTTCAAAATTGGCCCAAAGTTTTCAACTAAAAAGATAATGGATCATATCTTTAATTTACATATACCAGTACTTCCTACTAATACCTGGCCTTACTTTGTTTTTCCCTGCCCAGGGACTAGAATGGGAACTTGAGGATGTAGCACTTTGGCTATTAGTAAAAAAAAAAAAAAAAAACCAGGAAATGTTTTTTAAATTTTTTTGAGGGGTGGCCAAATAGCTCAGTGGATTTCAGTGGATTAAAGTGCCTGCTTAGGTAGATTCAGGGGGCAGGAGTTCAATCCCTGGACCTTCTGTGCTGGCCCCCACCCCTAGGGCAAGCAGAGACGGTGATTGAGACTGGGTGTGGTGGTGTGCACCTATATCCCAGCACTTGGGAGGCTGAACACAGGAGGATCACTATGAGTCTGATCTATGCAATGAGACCCCGAATACCCTATAGACCCCTGTCCTAAATACAAAAACAACAACCACAACAAAAATGTTTTTTGGAGGATGCTTCCAAACCAGCTTCTAGGCTGGGAAGATAGCTCAATACAATAAGCACTTGCCTGGCAATCTCAAGGTCCTTAGATCAAGCCCTGGTACTGGAAAAAAAAAAAAAATGTCCAAACCAGCTTCCATTTTTACAGGAGGAGATAATTTAATTCCTGTTAAGTTTTCATTTTGGAGGTCTTTGTTGTAGTAGAATAACAGAGGATAACATAGTAATATAGAGAATGATGTAATAAAGTGAAATGAGAAAATGGAGACAACAGTTTAGAACACTTCTTACAATGTTATCTAAGAAAGGGACTTGAGAGCTACTGAAATAGCTTCAGGGCAATGAGAAGAAAAATAACGATGGCGGTGTTGGTGTGGAAATATTTGACTATATCAGACAACCAACAGCAATAATAAAAAGATGATAGGTACAGTTTGAACATAAGAAAAGAAAGGATCATCCGGTACGGTAAGCTTTTTTTCTTCTTTTTTTTT
>NDGM010875181.1:0-20730 GCA_002564305.1 Octomys mimax
AGGAAAAAAAAAAAAAAAAAAAACTGTTCTAGACTAATTCTCAAACTGCCTCAGTCAGTCCTTAAAACGTGTCTTAAAGTGATGCTATGTAGAAGGTGTTTTAACATCTGACATCGTACAAAAAAAATTCCATCAGTATCAGTATCCTGGGCCCAGTAGCCCATCCTAATGTTTTAAGATAAACTATTTTCAAACACCTTAATTTTGGCTTATAGACAACAAGTAATGAGAAAATAAGTTCAAAAAAAAAAAAAAAAAGCCATACGCTTACAATGCTATCAAAAACCTTCAGTTCTAAACATACATATAAATAAAAAGGAATGATGTTTTAAGGCTCTTGATTATTAAGTTAATAAATCAAATATACACAGTGATTAATAAAAAAGAATTATTTACATAACTATACAAAAATTCTACTTTTGACACATTTCCTCTTTAAATTCTTCATTTTACCAGCAACAGCTGACATCAGGGTCCCCCCTCCCCCAACAACAACAAAAATACAATAAAAAAAATAAATAAACTCATTTGTGATAGTTGCTGTGGTTCTGAGCTGCAAAGGCACTTTCAAATACAGAACTACTTGTACGTCATCATAAAACCAATATACAAAAACAACTCAAGAGTCAATAAATATAAATAAAACTATGATCCTAAGACTGCATCACCATTAGGACGACTGGCAGAAGTGGAAGCTCAGGAACTGGGGGCCCAGGCATTGTCCTAGGAGCCTGAGGGCCAGGTGCTGGCAGCTGGGGATGTGGCACACACCTGGCGCACTTGCCACTAGTTTTTGCATAGCTGTGAGACGCACCACCCGATTTCCCAGCCAACCACAGAAACTACCATTGCCAGTGTAAGCCAGCTTGTCGAAACTTAAATTAACACAGGGATCCTAAGTCAACAACAGCCTTGGACTCGAGTGTAACAATAGTTTAAAGAACTACAAGCCCCAAGTGCCCTCCGACTCTACCTAGTGGTGGCAGTGCCCACTGTCTGCTATACGATGTACTCCATCCGGTTTAGGCTCTGGGCACTCTCCAAGTCCCTGTTGTCCTGTTTATTTGTCCAGTTTGGATGTTTAGTTGGTGTGCCATTGGGGGGCTTCTCCTCTCTGTCTACCAGCGTGTACACTGGCTGTTTGGCAAACCGGGCTTTCTGCTGGTGTTTATCCATGTCATCCTCTTCAACTTCCGAGTTGTGTGTCCTTATCTTAGACATTTTGGAGTTTTTATTCTCATAATCCTTGATGGGGACTGTGTTGGCTCCGTGCTTCTCAATGGGGTTTTTGATCTGGTTCAGCTGTTCCCGCACATTGTTGGTGGTGTTGTCCTCAGAGGCTGAGAGTGTGTGGCTACTTGGCTTCCGCCGCTTCCGCACACACCAGTAGAAGGCCGTCACCAAGCAACAGATCCAAGCCACCGTCAAGACAGAGCTCAGCAGAGGAACCAGAAAATCTGTAGGGCAGGCACAGAAGCAATTAACTCTCAAAAGGAAAAAAAAAAAAAAGCCATCACACTATGGGAATAAAAGAATACCAAGAGGGGTTGTCCTTTCCTCAGTCCCCAAGAGGGGCACAAGTCCCTTTTCACAATTGCATATTGTCATATCACAGCTTGATAAGCAAGTGCTGCGATCAGGGCCCTTGGAGACCTTGACACTTGTCCCCAGAGAGACCAGGCAAGGTGGCAGCTCCTATAGTCTGACTTCACATGGGAGAACTGTGTCCAGCGAAGTCCAAGGGAATCTGGCTACTCAACTAGCTCATGGCTGAAGCACCTTTTCAGAATTACCAAAAACCTACTCCAGCCATGCAGTTCGAATACCCCATGGTTGTGTGCCCCTATTTCTGGCCTAACTGGTGCTTGAGGTCCTCAAAAGGAGAGACTGGGTGTCATGCAGGAAGGGCCATCAAAACATCCATACAACCAGTGCCTCAGTGCTCAAGGCAGGCTGTGCCATGACTCCAGAATCCAAGTCAGGCTTTATATAAGGGTCCAGCCCAGGGCACAGTGTTGCTCCACACCAGGGATCTGCAGTGGGCCTAGACAATACTCTCCTGTGGAAGCCTGTGAACAAGAACATGTAGCTGATTGGCAGGGAAAAAATCAGGTGGACCTGTGTCCCCAACAGCCATGTGACCTTGGTCTAGTAGGCTGACTTCAGTTGTTTCACCAGTTATAAGGCTCTGCGAGGTGGGAGGGGGAACAGTCAGATAATCCCCCCCCCTTTACAGGCTTTGCTGCATGGTGTACTAGGTCAACTTGACAGGCATCACAAAAAGGGACCATCCCACTTGATACTTACCCGTCCTGTTCTTCAGAGGCCGCCTCTGAACTCTCACTTCTGCGACAGCAGCAATAAGTGAACTATTTCCATCACGTTTACTAACAAGATCAATTATTTTGTCTGTGATTTCCTTGATAGGGTTTCCATCATCTCGTATGTCTTCAGCAGACTGGAGAAGAGATTGCCAGACTTAATTTGGGGGATACTTAATGGAAGCATTTAAAATTATAGGACAGCACATAGTATGTTTTCAATGTAATTGTTCTATACGATACTGGCTAACTGAAGTTACCATCAAATAACAGTGTGAATGTGTCTTATACTCACAATGGCCACATGGATCTCGTTGTTTGCTGAAGGGGAGGGCTCACAAGCTATGTAGATTGAATACTCGGCAGACACATTCTTCAAAATATTCAGATTCCTCAGTTCACTGCAAATGTGCTCTGTGGTAAGACCCTAGAACAATTTTTCAAAAATCCATACACATAAGAGATTAGAAGGAAAAAAGGGGGGCCGATGTTCTTGATCAACTCTGGCTAAATTCAGTCCTCACTGCTAAAGACAAGCATTTAGGCTAAAGGGAAGGACATCCTAGCTTATGATGCTCTGGCATGCACACAACATTCCCAGCTAAGGCTGTCACCTACCGGTGACATCATCTCCTTATTAAAGGTGAATGTGATGTTTGCACAGTTATCCTGGTAGTAGGAGTCCGAGGTGCACTTGGTCTTCACTGGCTGCAGACTTGAAGAGTGGCATTCACCCACACCAGTGCAGGGGCGCACGAAGCACTGGTCCTCCAGGATGGGGATGCAGCTCTGCCCACCAGGGCACTCACTGTGCCCTCTGTGCAGCAGGCAAGGTCGAGGGCCACACCAGACCTAGGAAAAGGAAGTCAGAAGCCACCAGCTTAGTCAGAAGGCTCCCCAACAGCATGGGGCCCATGGGAAACTTGGCCGCCCTCCTCATGCCCTACCTTGGAGCAGGCAATCCGACCATTCAGGCACTGGCAGGTGTTGCAGTCCTCATCCCACTTGGCGCCGTCAGGTATCATGCTCCCCATGGTGATGCAAGGTTTTCCTGAAACTGAGAGGTGGAGATGTGTGAGTAGGAGTTTCTTCGTCCGCAGACCAGATCATGGTCCTTAATATTTTACTCTCTCCCTGTTATGAAACAGTTACACCCATGCCTTTGCCCACGTGATGAGAGTTCCTCCTACGCTGGGCAAGTATGCGCCCTTCTCTGACATCCTCAACCAGCCATGTGATCTGCTTTGGCTAATGCAGCATCAGCAGGTGTGACCCAAGATGCCCTTTAACCAGGCTTCCCCCCCCGCCGCCCCCGAGCTTGGTGACTCTTGCAACCCAAAGGATAACCACTCTGTCCACCACCAAAAACCAAGTTTCCAGATGGTTTGTTACACAGCATTACTACACTAAGAGCTGACTGAAACCAACTGCTACCCTTCATGGGCTCCGTTCCCTGCAGCCTCCACTCAGTGCTTCCTCCCTAAGCATGACACCCACTCAGGAACAGTCAGTCTGCTCATGCCAGAGGGCACGTGGCTGGCAGCAGGAACTTGGCATACATACCTTCCTGGCATTTGGTGCCACTATGCCCTGGGGGACAGACACACCGGTAGCCATTGATCTCATCCACACAAGTCGCCCCGAAGGCACAAGGTGAAGACTGGCATTCATTGATGTCTACAAAAAAAAGAGTTCACACTTAGGCTCTACGGCAGCTGGCAAAGTTTTTTATAGACACAGAAAAGCATTCAAATCATTACAGGCCTGCTGTATTTTCACTCATGTGACCAGCACCCAAGTAAAGAAATGGATCATTAATCTCCCAAAAAGGCACTACCAGTGATGGACCCTCAGAGCGTGTCACTCTGACTTCTAATACCCAAGAGATAGCAATTTTAACTTAAGTTCCTTTCTTTCCTGACAGTACAGTTTAGAGCAGGGCCAGCAAATTTTCCTCAAAGGGATTAGTAAATATTTTGGGCTTTACAGGCCACAAGCTTTTTGTCTCAACCTCTCAGTTCTGTTGTGGTCTTACAAGTAGCCACAGCCAGTAGGTAAATGAGTAAGTGTGGCTAGGTCACAGTAAAACTTTAAGCTCGGTGTTGTGGCAAACACCCGTGATCCCAGCATCCTGGGAAGCTGACACAGGAGGACTGAGCCCAGCTTGGACAACTCGGCATGACCATGTCTCAAAACAAAAACACATAGAAAGGATTGAGGATGTAGCTCAGTGCAAAAGCCCTATGTCCAAGCCCCAGAACTAAAAAAATATTTTCTTTAAAAAAATTAAAAACTAGTTTTAGAAACAGGCAGCAGGCCCAGCATGGCCCCAAAGCTCTAGTTGCTACTTCCCAATTAAGGGGTATGAAACAGACCCAACCTGTCCCCCCATCTAGTGCTGAAGCTCATATCTAGGCATTTCAAGCAGCAGTAAAATTTCAAACAATCTGAGGACAAAAACTAAACAACATATAATTATTTTATCACGATTTCTTGGTAAAATAAATAGCACGTAGAATGTAGGTCAAAAGCTCACAACAAAAAAATAAACTTTCAGCTCTGAGAAACTGCGTTCTCTGTCCCTCTCTTAGCTGCTTTCATCACTTCTCTGGGGCCTGGTACAGCTGGCAGCTCAGCCCCTCAGCCCAGAGGCCAGGCTCTCCCATCTGCATTAGTTTGGTCCTGCGGCAGTGTCACTGAGACAGCATCCATTTGCCCGTAATTTCAATTTAGTCACAAGGAAAAAAAACATCGCATTCTATGGCTAGCACTCTCTCCAGGAACAAGAAGGTTTATGCCACATAGGAGACTACACATGGCACCTGGGAGGCGCCAGCCAGGCACCCTCAACCCAGCTGAAGGCAGACTACTTGTTTGTCAGGGCTGGGGACTGTGGCCTTAACTATTTCTAAAGATGGAAAAAAAAAAAAAAAATCTGAAGCTGGGAAGGGAAACAGGGAGGAGAGCAGTTGGGAAAACCAGTATATCCTTACTTATTCTGCAGTCCGGCCCAGCAAAACCTGGTGCACATTCGCACCGGTACCAGTTGTCCCCATCCACACAGGTGCCGCTATTATAACTAAAAAGAAAGCAGAGAACACAGTTCAGTAAGCAGCTTCCTCATCCACAGTGCTGTCTGTCTCATATAGCCAACTGCAGTCCTTGGCTCCCACCCCTGGGGGTCTCCACCCTCCACCCCCACACTCCCCTCAGTCCTGGGAGCTTTACAAATACTGATGTCTCAGCCCTATCCTGGAGAATCTCATTTCCTAAGTCTTGGGTGCAGCTCAGGCACTGGGACTTTTAAAAACTCCCTGGGCGATTCCTATGTGCAGCCAAGGTTGAGAATCACTGCTCTAAATGAAGACACAACCTGGCTAATTAAAGTGTGGTCCTTGAAGCAGCACGATGGGGATTCACCTGGGAGCTTGTTAGAAAAGCAGAGCCCCACCCAGACCTCCTGAATCAGAACCTGCTCTTTAAACACAATCCCCAGGAGGTCCTATGCATGCTACCGCCAATAAGGGCCAGTCTCAAGGTTGTCACTTACCAGGGGTGAGGGCTGCAGTCATTGGTATCTGCAAAGGAAAGGTGACAGTGAGGACACATCTGGGAAAGGGGTCTTAGCTCTAAGGAAAAACATTTATTTCCACAACACCCAGATGATACAAAGTCGAAGTTAACACCAGCCAAATATGCTTAAAACCTCTGCTGAATTAGAACCAGGCCTGCAGCACACTGGGTTTCATTTGCCATGGGACACATGTACACAGGAAGAGGCCCAGGAGGGGACTGTGGAGTGTGTGAGAATGGAAGACAGCAGGCTGCTGGTCAGTCCCAGAGCTGGGAACTGAGACACCATCTGTCTCCACTTATCTCACCAGCGACTTTCTCATGCCCAGGTCAGGGCTGCAGCCCATCAAGTCATTAATACGGACCCAGGTGATACACAAGCAGACATCAAACAACACTGCTTCTGGTTTCTATTGCAAGTCCCCAAGGGTGTCAGGATATGCTCTAGCAGCCCTGGGAGAGTTCAAGGGAGGAGGACACTCACTCTGTGTGCAGATGGGTCCCTCCCAGCCTTCTTTGCAGACGCATGTAAAAGACTCGCCATTGACCACACAGGTGCCCCCATTATGGCAGGGGCTGGGCAGGCAGCTACTGTTCCTGGCTGCAAGACAGGGCCAAGACCCCCCACTGTGAGTATCCAGAAACTGTCTGGCGGGGCAGGACCCAGGCCCAGGAGCTCACCAACGGACACTCGGGCGGGAGAAAGTTACCTATGTTGCAGGTTGTTCCTTCCCAGCCACCGGGACACATGCACTTAAAAGCATCCCCTTCATCATAGCAGGTGCCACCGTTGTTGCATGTGGCCTCATCGCACTGGCTGTCACCTGAAGGAAGAATATATCTATGTGAGCCCCTGCTGGTGCCTCCCAAAGAGTACAGAGCCAAGACTCAGGCTGGTGAACACTTACGTGAGTGGCAGGTCTTTCCTTTCCACCCATTTTTACAGTCACAGTAAAAATCATTGACCAGGTCTCGACATGTGCCCCCATTGTGGCAGGGGTTCTGGCTGCAGTCATTAATATCTAGGAACCAAAGAGGAGACTCAAGCTGAAAACAACCCAGGACCACAGACTCTCCTATAGCCTCCCTTAGCCCTTGCTGACCACCTCCCATGTCTGTTTTTATGAAATAAAGCAGCTCCCAACTTTGAATGTCGCAAGTTAAGTAAGAGAAGGAAAAAATTTAAATAAAAGTGCCTTTCCTTGCAAGCAGGATATTTACTATCTTCATTTCTGGTCTCTTTCTAGAGTTCTGCAGGCAAGGTCGCTCAACATTAGTAAACACAAGCTCTGAGTCCCCACTACAGAAATTGTTGGGGCCCTACCTTCAGAAATTGCCATTGCATACAAAGCCATCCCAGATTAAGGGGGCCGCCCATCCCAGAGTCCCAAAGAACCACAGACTCACTGGTTTCACAATAGGCCCCCTCCCAGCCATCGCTGCAGATACACTTGTAGGAGTTGACGCCATCGATACAAGTGCCACCATTTCGACAGGGGTTGCTCTCGCAGTCATTAATATCTGTGGAAAGGAAGAAAACAATGAACATGAGGAGCTGAGGGGCAAAGAATGCCCCGACCAAGCCCTGTCTTGTGGTTTTCATGGCTGT
Source organism: Octomys mimax (assembly GCA_002564305.1). Lineage (NCBI taxonomy): Eukaryota > Metazoa > Chordata > Mammalia > Rodentia > Octodontidae > Octomys > Octomys mimax. The sequence goes on from NDGM010875181.1 coordinate 7,504, forward strand.
CTGAGAAAATGCGCCTGGCGCCTGTATTCTAAACTGACTTTCTCCAATGGGACAGAAGCTTCCAGGTGGTGCCTTCCCCATCTTAACATAACACCCTCACTTGTGTTACTTGGTGGGCCCAGGAAAAACTTCTACAGAAAAGAGGGATTCCGTGAATTCATAAGATTCCAGAATACTCCAAGGTAGATACAAAAACTCAGAGGCATTAGAATCTGGCAACTGAATCCATCCTCAGTCTCAGAGCCTAAATTGAATGATAAATGTAACAAGCACTGCAACCTGATTTTCTGAGGCAGTTCAACTCCTTGCTCCCCATTCCCCAGGGAGGGGTCTTACTTTCATGGCAGTACGTTCCCGTGAAGCCTTTGTTACAGTCACAGGTGAATTTGCCTCCCGACTGGCTCTTGCACTTCCCGTGGGGACCACAGACGTTAGAAGAGATATACCGCACCCCTTCAGGCGTGTCGTTGGAAGCCATGGCCACGGTGCAGCTGTCAATCACTAGAAGACAGGCTCAGATCAGATTGCAGCCACAGCGTTCCTAAGCAAAGGACTAAAGCCACACCTCCATACTGGAGCCGGGCACCCTCTGGCTAATGAGGGTAAGAAGTCAAGAGGCACCCCAGGGACCAGGACTCCAACGACCTGCCTCCTTGCACTATGACAAGCAAAGCTGTGATGCCAGGCAGAATTTTTAAAGCATTTTGTCATCAAGTAGCCAAGAAGCCTATACGCCTGTGGGCCCCTTCATCCCACCTCTGACATCTGCCCATTATGGAAAAAGATCACCTCTGCTTCCTTCCTCAATCTAACGTAAGGCTAGAGGATAAACTTACAGAGGCTCTAATTAAGATCCTGCAGCCTAATACAGCAGCCATGGGCCCCATGTGGCTATCTAGATCTAAATGAGCTAAAATTAAGTAGTGTCACTAGCCATGCCAGTCACTGTCCATGTGCTCGGTAGCCACACGTGGTCCACAGCTCCCCCATGCTGCTGCAGTCAGGTTTAACAGATACAGAACATCCCCACAGTTGCAGAGAGCTCTGACAGTGCTGCTGCGGAGGATCTGCCTCAAGGCTGCAAATCAGCCCACCCAGGACCGGAATGACAAATGGCTTTTACAAGCTCGCTCTCCACTGAGCTCTACATAACATGTGGTTCTTCCAAGGAGGGCTGGAAGAGATCACTCCCACATGCTCTGGCTTCCCTAAGCAATCCGAGAAAAGTCCTCCTCACCTACATAATACACCTCTAAGAACACTAAGGGGAGGTAGGACATGGAACAAAAGAGGTCTGGAGACAGCTGGGTGCCAGGCAGGGCAGTACCTTCACAGGGGGTTGTACGGCAGTGGTCTTTCAAGTGCGAGCAGTTCTTGCCCTCATAGTCCTGGGGACACTTGCAGAAGTAATCGCTGGCCCGATTGTAGCAGTGGGCCCCATTCTGGCAGGGGTTGGGCTCGCAGTAATCTATGTCCAGCTGCAAGGGTCAGGAGCAGGATAGAGGCATCATTATCTGGGACAATGGGAACCGACCCCTCCGTCCATCCATCTGCTTCTAGATGTGTAACACACCTTTGTGCTTAGGAACCACCATAGCCCGGTAAGTATTCAAAAAGATAGGGCAGGGCAGGAGGCAGAGTGCCAAGCAGGAAATAAACTCAAGCAGAGTCTAACAGATGGGCCATGGGCACTAAGGAGGAAATCACTCGGAAACATTCTTCCACCAGCATTCTCTAGCAGAGATTCCCTAGTGTAGGATGTTAACAGATGTCCCAAGAGCCTGCACACAAAACTCAGGAGGAGGGGAGGAGGGAAGAAGGGCAGCAGGCTGTGCCGTGAAATCTTGGTCATCTGAAGTACTCGCCTCCACTCACCTGACAGAGGTTTCCAGAGAAACCAGTGGGACACAGACACTGGAATCTGTTGATTTCATTCTGACAGTGGCCCCCGTTCAAACACGGGTTGCTGGCACATTCGTCAATGTCTCTCTCACAGTGATCGCCTGCATAGCCAGGTGGACAGATACAGCGATAACCATTAACCAAGTCCTGGAAGAGGAGAAGAGGGAGAAACACATGCTCTGTCTATGTATTCCACACACACAGAGCTTCAGCGGTTTAGTTGAGCATGACTGCTGAGGTTCATCAACTAATCACTGCCAACCAAACAACCCAGGTTAGGGGTTTTCTGCACATATACCTTCACAGGGCTCTGGGCTAACAAGGGGCCTACGGAAACACAGGGACCTCCTTTCACCTGCACTTTTCAAATCCCATGGGCACAAAGCCCTCCCCATATCACATAAATCTCAGGACTTCTTGTTAACTGTGAAGGATTTAAGTAAAAATGTACATACCTGACAGGAGGCATCATTCTGACACTGACCGAGGCAGTCATTTATATCTGAAAAATAAGGAAGTCATCCTATTAAAGGGGCATTTGACATTGAAACAGGGCATGATTGAAAAGCCTTCTCACTCAGGACAGATAAAGTTTCAAATCAGATTTCCTGTGTGCTTCCTGTGAGATAAGCTTATTATACTGGGTGGGGATCCTCCCTAACACTCCCAGAGTGAGGGAGTGAAACTTCACTTCATTGTTTAGCCACCTTATCAGAGTATGGGCAGTTGTAGCTGTTAATGAGCCTGATAAATTTTGTTTTCCTTGTTGCCCCATCAACTCCCTTCCATAAGCATTTCTAGCACTGGGTGACAGCATGTGTGCCTGGAGTGCAGGAGGCCCTGGGGGTTCAATGCCTAGTACCACAAAATGGGTGGGTGGGTGGGGCTAAACTGGAATCCAGGGATGGACAGACCAGTGTCTTCAACACTCAAATTTCATAAAAACCAGAAGTGAAATAGTCACTCACTTATGTCACAATTCTGACCCATCCAGCCTGGTAGACAATCACAGTAGTAGCTTGCGATCAGATTCTTACAGGATTTGGCATTTACACAAGGTTTGGCCTCACATTCATTTGCATCTGAAAGGAAGCAAGGATGAACTGTGAGAAATGGCCCTTTACCCCCTCCCCCACCCAGAGATGCACCACACCAGTAAGAGTTCATCTGCTGTGGGAAACACTAGCAAGCCAGCTAAATAAGAAATACTAGTGGCCTGTGTTTTGCACAGAGGAGCTCTATCCCTAACCCTCATCCAATAAGAAGCACTAATTGCTAACTTTCAGGCTACTGGTCAACAACTGGCTCCTGACCGAATAGTAGAAAGCCACCAGGCATTTCTGCATGGGACCTGGCTCAGCCTAGTTGCTGGGATTTAAATGTGGCAAGAAGAATGCAGATGGTTCATTCCTCATGAGATCATCCCTGCCTGGAACCCAGCTGCACTCTCCTCAGACGGACAATTGACATAGTTCAAGGAATCCGACAACTTTCCCACAGGGCCAAAAGAGCCAGTCCACCTGCGTTCAAGTTATTTCCCCCAGTCCTAAAACTTCCCCATAATAAAGGACTCCTCAGCAAGATGGAGTGTGAACTCACACCGCTGGCCAGAAGTTTATCTTTCTTGACAGGTTTCATTAGCAAAGCCAACTAACCTGGGTTCAGGGAGCATGGTTGCTGGAATTTCCTTACCTAACTGGCACGTCTTGCCAGTCCACTGCGGAGGGCACACACACTTAAATCCGTTAACCATGTCCTGGCAGGTGCCCCCATGGGAACAGTTATTAGGGGAACAATCGTCAATGTCTGCTCAACAAGAAAGGAGGGGACAGTTCAATTCCAACCCACTTGGCAGTTACATAATACAACGCACCACCTTTCACATGACCCCTGAACAGCCTTCACCTAAGAGCCAGACACCTGCTACAAATAAAGCTACAGCAGGGTAAGTGGCACAGTGACAACAAGGCCCAAGCCTTGGTTGTAGCTTTAAATCCCCCACTGCCCTAGTTCATTTAATCCCCCCTAAGCAGTGGGGGGAGGAGACAGCTGGATCTCTGTAGAGCATCAACCCAGTGGGAACACAGGTCACCCAGAGCTACCTAATCTTTATTAAAGGAAGTGAGAGGTTGCAAAGAAGTGTTTTTTAAAAAAAATTTACAGGTAGAAACATTCCTTTGATTTGCTTACAGGCTCCCCCAAATAAATATACCTGGTGCCACACTCAGTTCATCCCCAGTTCATTTCTGACCTGTGCTGTCTGCAAATTCGCTCAGTCTTCACTACAACTTAGAGATGGGAACTGTTACTGTCCCACTTAAAGAGGGTATGAAGAAGTTACAAGGCTACCAGGATGCCACAAGCTCTGAGCAGGGCACCCCACAGCATACCCAGGCCAGGTGACCCCAAAACCCACATCCTTACCCCATGCCACATGGTGCTACCAGGGTGCTAATTGACAGGAGTGTTCAGACCTGGCTGGCTGCTGCCCCCAATTCCAGCAGCTCCTTAAAGACTACAGGCTGCCCAATTCTGGAGGGATCAGTGGCACCCAGAGATCCGTGCTGTACAGTGGTTCAGAGGGTGCTAACGTTTGATCCAGCCTAAAAGCCAAGCTAATTTTATAGCCAAGTCATTTCTCTTGGAGCACTGTGACAAAATTTAGTAGTATCAACCTACAGCCTAACTATAGCTGCGATAGAATAGCCAGGATTCAGGAGCCAGAGCACACAGGAATACATGAAAAGGACTGAGCTATTTCCAGGAGGGAATTCCTGCTGACTGACACGTGTGCCCCCCAGCAGGGAGGATGGAGTGCACCCACCAGGGGACCTCCGACTGCACGCACCCCTGTCCCACTGAATGTATGTGACCCTAAGTGTGCCCCTCTCCCACTGAAACTGACGTGTCACCAAGCCCACAGCACTAGACAAACCCAGGTCTCCCCTGCCCACCTGAGTCTTCACACAGTGACCCTCCAGAATGGACACTCACTTGTGGAGCATGTGGGTCCAGTCCAGCCTGGAGAACATTCACACTCAAACCCCAGGGAGGTCTCCTTGCAGCTGCCTCCATTGTGGCAGGGATCAGAGAGGCAGGCATGCTCAGCTACAGAGACAAGACAACAGTCAGCAAGGGAGACCTAGATTTGTATTACATCCTCTCCATCTCCACCACCGGTTCAAAAAAATGTATGTGACCCTAACTGTGCCCAAGGAAGAGAGGAGGTCATCTTTCTCACTAGCTGTCTCCAGCTGCTTCCAACCAATCTTGGAGACCCGGAATTCCTCTATGTAAATCAGCATCACCGAAAAAACTTGAAGGACTCAGAGGCTTCATAAACCCACAGAAGGCCTGAGAGAACAAGCTTTTTGTAGGCCATTTTCATATTTCCTTGGGTGAGTGTGTGGGTTTTTTATGTATTTAGTATAGGGTCTCACTACACAGATAGGACTCATAGTGATTCCTCCGTTTTCAGTCTCCCAAGTGCTGGGATTACAGGCCATACCATCACACCCAATCTTATGTGTGTTTTTAAGCTGAATGTAGAGAAAAAGTCAGCATAGGGATCTCACCCAGCTTGGACCACTTACCAATTTCACAGTTAAGTCCTGAATACCCCTCAGGGCAGGAACACTGATATTTGTCAGGACCTGTGTTACTACAAGTTCCCCCGTTGAGACAGGGCTGATGAGTCCCACAGTAATTGAGATCTGCCAAAAAAACAGGCCCCAAAGTCACAAAGAGGCAAAAGATTCCTAATTTAACAGTTCTCATCTCTTTCAAAAGTAAAACCAAAAAAAGTAAAACCAAAATAAAATAACTCCCATATCATAAGTTCACAATCAAATTCAGAGCAAAACACCCTGAACAGTGATAAATAGGGAACAGGGTATAACTCAGAGGTAGTACGCTCTCTCCTAGCATGCTGGAGGTGCTGGGTTCCATCCCCAGCTCCACTATAAAAGACATAAAGGAGTAAAAGCAAAAGTCAAATCAGTACTACCCACCACCCCAGGCTAGCACCCCACCTGAACCTCCTCATGGAGTGCATACCTTTGTCACACAGCTGGCCACCCCAGTTGGTTTCACAGAGGCACTGCCAGGGCTCGATGCAAGTGCCATGTACGCATCCCGGGTGTGGGATACACTTGTCGCAGTACAGGCCTTGCCAGCCATACTGGCACCTGTGGACAGACAGCACACCCCATTCAGCCTTTTCCAACATCACGGGGGTCTGCATGATTACAACAGAAGACCGCATGCTCAGGCTATTTTGTTGTGGGGGACAGGATGGCAGACTGTCAAGACTGGGAGGGGGTGCCGCAGCATGCCTCTTATAAACAAACATTTTCACAGTTGGGCCAGTGTCCCCTCCAGGCTGACTTCCAACAAAAGGAGGGCTGTCTGGGGAGGGGCCGGTGTGGGGTACCCTCCACAAAGCCACTCTCTTCTCAGGCTCCCTGATGAGCCAAGGGTGGGGGCATAGAATAAATCAATCCCAGGACCTAGTTGAGACAGACCATAGAAGGAAAGGACTGGCCGGGGACAATAGTTGCGCGAATGTCTCCTCCAGGGCTGTGCTTGCAGCTCTGCTGGGCTTTGTCTCAGCTGCGAGCTGCGACCTCAGTGCACAGAAACCAACAAGACAGCGAGTGCAGCAGGAAAGCACAGCACAGCGAAGCTTAACAAAGCAGACAAACAGCAGGCAAAGGCCAGGGCAGCGTGGCTAAGTCACTCTCTGCAGTGGGAGGCAGGGGAGAGCAGCTACAGCACAGGGAACCCAGTCCACAGATGATTTAGGACCCACTACACGGCTGCTCATGTTTATTTATATGCTTCTCACTTTGAAGAAAAAAAAAAAAAGGTAAGAAAACAGGGTCATCTTAGTTTATCTAGTTTTGGAAGAGTTGAGTTTCTTTTATAAGCAACCTGTTCATCAGGCTGTTTGGAGGCCAAATGGTGCCTTTGATCCCCAAACAAAAACACAAACATAAACCTTCACCTGAGGGGTAGAAAGGGCAAGGTCTCAAACCACTCTCCCCTCAAGTTTCAAGCCCTCTGAAACTTTAACTGTCTTCTCAAACATCAAGCTTTAACAAAAGGGATGGGACAGAGGCAGTGACGACACTGCCAGCTCGCCAGATGACAAGGCGAATGTGAGTCGTGTACAATCATCCCAGAGGAGGACCTGGGAAAAGCCATGATTGGAACCAGCCACCCAGTAAGCTGCTCAGCTGTGACTCTGGAAAACAAACGTCCCCCTTAACCCCCTCAGAGGAAAGCCTCACAGTTGCAGAGAGCTGGAGGCAAGCTAGCAAATCCTTGTCATGGGAAAATTATAGGGATCTAGCTAATAGCTAATCACCCACGGCTGAGAATCCACTGAACCCCTGAGAATACTGAAGAACCACGTCCTAGCTTCCAAAAACAAGCCCTGCACGTCCAAGCACAAAGAGTCACTAGAATGTGCGGCTTAATATTAATTGGACACAGGATTCTGGTTTAGATCAAACAGACCCTTGGCCTAAACGACAACTGACTATTTGAAGGAGTAAAATAAAGTCATCTGATACACTTTTTTTCTGTAACAAAAGGGACACCCCAAAGTTAGTGGGAGTTAGAGGGGTGGGAAGCTATTCTGTCTGACAGTCCTAGCCTGAAAGGTAACAAGAGGGATTGACTGAGAGCAATATTCTCTCTTCCCTTACCCTTCCAAATTAAGGCAGGCTCTACCTCTTCAATTTGCCTAATAAAAGCAAGAAGAGCCAGCTGAGGACCCAACCTAACCTCTTAATTAACAAGCGCTCAATCCCCAAGCATGAAAAAGCAACCGCAAGGGGCCACGGATGACTTCAAAAGAAAACAAATAAAAATACTGACCCCAAAAGAGGCATCCACCAAGTTAGCCCAGTTTAATAATATATGATTAAGATTCTCATGAGAAATTGAAGTGCCTGCCCTCATAGGATGATTCACAATTAAGTTTGATGTTATTGGCAGGCTCGCAATAGAGCAGGCAAGTGCACCCAGGAAGGGGGACCTGCATTTACTCGGGAGCAACAACAACAACAACTCAACAAAGTGCTCCTCTCCAGGGGAAGAAGACAAAAGCCAGTGCAGTACATAATCCGAAAGATGACTTACTGGTAACTTGCCATGCAACTATTTCTGGAGCAGGATACAACCTGAACTTCCTTAGCTGGAAGGTTCTGTTTTGATTCTCTTTCAAGGCAGGGCAAAGGAACCGGACTGGGAGACTATGCAAATGCCGCGTGGGAAAGTTGCACCTTAAGTAAATAAGGGCACCAGTGCGTGTCTGGGCAGGGAGTGGGAGGTGAGACTTCGAAAGAGAAAGGGCTAAATTCTGAAAACAAAGCCTGTTGTTCTGGCTCTGAGGGCCCTCCCCTGCGTGGCAATGTTTATTCTGATGACAGTAGCACAAATCGGGTTGGCCTCGCTGATACTCATCTGAACAGGAAGCAGGCTCTGAGGCCCTAATGGCACTGCCGTTCTTACTTTCTCCAGAACACCCCTAATTAGGGAGAGGTGCTGTAGGTGGATTCCTGCTTGGCCATTTGACAGCAACCCTGTTCAACACCACAGTCAGCTGTTAGCTGTGGGTGAATCCATTCAGCCTTGCAGAAAATAAATTTCCATTTTAGTGCAACCTGCTCTTAATTTTGCCTCCAGCTGCCTTGACTCCCACCTCAGCCTAAATTCAGTGTTTCTGCTGCAAGGGAGGAAAACCAGATGGGAAGCTGGTCCAGCGCATTCCCGGGCTAACCCACGGCACTGGGCTCTTGTCAGAATGGGTGGCAGCCAGGAATCAGTACTTTTAACAGTCGCTTCCTTAATCCTGGGAATCGCATGTTAGTACTGAAGTGTGGGACAGCCAATTCCAGAAATAGGGTCCTATCAGCCACAGAACAGCACCCCCAGGTACTTTCCAAAAATAACGCAAAACACCTTGAGCTCACTCCAGCCAGGGTATGGAATCTGCTTTTTAATCAGAGCCCCAGGTACCACCTTCCTTTGAGGTGCACTGGTTTGAACTGTTTTATAAGCTTCCCTTGGCTCAAGTCACAGCAACTTTGGGGACAAAGGTGACAAGCCCAAAGGATTCATTTAGTGTCACATTAAATTTACTAATCCTTATAATTTGGGAGGAGGGAAAATAAAAGCGTGTGATGCTGTCCAAATGCCCCAGACTCCAACAGTATTTCCGGGAACCAAACTTTCTCAAACTGACATAATATACATTTCAAGAAGTGCCCCAAACCGTAGTCCTGAAGCTCTCAGGGTAGGGACTCCCTTTGGTTTCTGCATTGTTCCTGGACTATAAAAGAACAGACTTCAAAGGCCAGTAGCAAAAGTCTACATTCATCAGGCTCAACTGACAAGATTCCAGTACAGCCATTAACCTCTCAGCACTGGCAGGCTCCCACTGCAGAGGGGCAGGAGATTGTACTAATCCCATTCTAAAGAATGCTGGACTTTCTCCTATTGATGGGAAAAGTGGGGGAAGGCAGGGAGAGGGAAAGAGGAAAAGGGGAGGAGGGGGAATGGATAGGGGAGGAGGACAGAGGAGGAGAAGGGGGAGGAAATAAGAGGAAGAGGGTGAGCAGAAGGAAGAGGAGGAGCCTAAGGAAACCAAGCCATACCCCTCCCCATCCAGTGCATTAGAGCTTCAGAATTATAAAAATGTGTTATCAATTTACAGAATAGTTAACACAAGAGTCACCAGCCATGCCAAGTTCCTTTTTTTCTCCTAGAGAAGTGGTGTACATTCCACCAGACAGCTAGGATAATTTAATAAGCTATGGATCAGGGTGTTTTGGTTTTTTTTTTTTAAACTTTCTCATCATAACAATGAAAAGAGCATATTAACAATCAAGTTAGTCCCTCTGCTGCATTAAAAGAAATGTCTTTTTTTAAACAAAAAAGAAATCGTAAAAGACCTGTACCTGCAGTTACCCGGAACTTTGCAAGATCCATGCTTTGGACTACAGCCCTGTCGGCAAATAGCTGTGAAGGAGCAGAGGAGACTGAATTAGTACGTTGCCCAGCATCCTGCACTGCCAAGCGCCATGAGAACCGCCTAGTATAATAAGCCTACAAAATCCAAGATTTTAAGAGATCTCGTATCAGGCCCATTAAGGGAGAGAAAGATGGGAGGGGCCCAAAGAAACACAGCTTTAAGCTTCAAGGCCATGTTAGCAGATCCTCAAAACATGATACTGCCTGGGGACAGAATTCCGTCACCTGATGCAGGGAGTCCTCACCCAGCCCTTAACAGCAGCTTCCCAGCTCCCTGCAACCCCTCCTCCGGAAACCTGCCCTCCTTCGCCAAGAGGAGGAGGTTCAGAGCCTCTTCATCTCTCCCACACCATCCTTCAGGGCACCCTCGGTAGAGCCCCAGCTGCGCCTCCACCTCAAGGAAAAACTTTCCCACCAAAATCCTCGTTTAAAAAATCTCCCAGGGTAACCAAGCCAACCAAGCTGGCTTCATTTGGGGGGCTAATTGGAGGCCAGGGCTGGTGGCACCTGCAGAGAACCCACACAAAGCAACTCTTCCCCTCATTTAAAAAACTACTATGGATTTTAAAGTAATATTACTGACTTTTCAAACACAACTATTTAAAATCTATTCATCAATTCCTTCTTTCACTGGAATTTCAGAAATGCCATCCTGTTTAAACTACTACTCTCCAGTTTTTGAAGAAAACAGTACTTCCCAGGAGCCCTAGAACCCCGCTATACTGCACCCATCGGTCATAGCTCAAAATTCATTTTCTTAAATTCGAGTCTATCATGAAAGAATTTACTTAATTATCATGGAAGATATGTAGAGTCTATTATTATTCATGAGGAAATTGTTCATAAGGTTTACTACAATTACCCACCAAATTGCTGGGAATCAGAATTACTGAATTCAAGAGGCCAGGACAGGAGACAGCAAAGACCTCTGAGTGTGTGTGTTCTCCCTGAGCACAACCCTCCTGCAGTAGGAAAAGCCCAGCTGACTTTTCCTTTCTTCCCTCAACACCATGGTCCCACAGATGCCCCATGAGCGCTTACTGCGAGGCCACCTGAACTCAGCATCCCTTCACCCTTCACCGGAAAGCAGTGCTATCAGGGCCTGGCATCCAGGACAAAGGCAGATGGAGCAGGGGAGGAAGCTGAGCTTGGGTGTGGCCTCTAATGGAGTCCGGAAGGCTGATCCCAGGGTCATCCCTGGGGAATGAATCTCCGCTCCACAAGGCAAAGGGGGCTGCCCTGTTCCCTCCCATCAGTCACTCCCTGAACTGTGAGCCCAAGGGACTGGCCCCAAGCAGATCCTGTGGAGAGGACAACTCCCCAGAGAAGGAGCAGCTGGGAGCTGTTAGCAGCCAGCACTCACAGCATCTGGGGGATGGGGACACCAGCTGGTAGAGGGGCTCTGCAGGGCACAGGGACAGCAGCTCTAGGCACAGAATCTTCATGCTTTAGTCCTAGGTGACAGGTAAACACCTGCGCCTGCCTGAGATGGCCACCTGCCACTGACTGGGGCTGGGTCTAAACTCGACACTCAGAGTAGCAGGCAGGGGGGCTAGGAGACTCAGCCAGTGCACACCTGTACACACACACACACCTTTGTTACACTCTGGGCCCATCCAGCCTTCCATGCACGTTTTGTTGCCATTCTGGTCACAGGCATAGTGTCCAAAGAAGTCATCTCTAGGACGGCAAAACTTATTGCAGCCAAAGCCATAATAGTAGTCATCACAGGTCACACGGATCTGGTACTCAAAGTGGGCGACGCCTGTGTTCTGCTTCAGTGTCTGCCACTGCCGGCTGGGGTTGATCATGCCCGAGTGAGATGCCTTTTCAATGATGCTGTCAGGTTCTAGAGGGGAAAATAAAAGAAAAAGGTATATCACAACGAGATTCTCAGTCTCCTGCCCTGGCCGTTTTGACTCATTTTTAAAAAGTAAAAATGGGCATATGTGACATAAAATTTAAACAGTTGTACAAAAGGGCAGAAAATAAAAAGTTCCCCCTTCAGCAGAGGCCAACACCATTACCACGCTATACCCTTTGTAGTAAATGCCTGGTGCATCCCATGGTCTAGAAGCACCATCTCCTAGTCCTTGACCTATGGATTCACAGGTTTAGACCTCTGCTTTTAAAGCTACAACATGCATGCTGAACATACCCATTCGTGTGTGGGGCTGTTAGTGCTGGCCTCAGAATGTCCACAACCAGTCCATTTAGCCAGTGGACAATCCCACCCCATCCACTGAGGAAGTTCTGTCATTTTTCTTCCACCAGCAAAGCAAATCTTGGTTCCTAGAACCAGCATCAATACCAGATAGCAACAAGTTTCTGATCTTTGACAGAAAAACACATCTCTTGCCTTAACTGGGATGTCACTGAGTGACCACAAGCACTCTTTCAGGTACTTATCAAGCCATTCTCATTTGTTCCTGTGACCTGCATCTGTTTCTTCCTCTTGCCAACCGCACCCCTCAGCCCCACGTTCTCAGTTTTAGTACTGAACCTAGGAAGTGCCAAGCTATCAGCTCTTTACATTTGAGACAAGGTCTTGCCAAAATGTGCCCAGGTTGGTCTCAAACTTAAAATCCTCCCATCTCAGCTTCTTCAATACTTGGAACTACAGGGATGTACCAATGCACTCGGCCCTTTGCCAACTTTTTATCATACTGTTGGTCACACCAATTTGTAAGAAGCTCTTTATATATTTTAGTGGGTTGTCTCTTATGGAATATTGCTCATAAGTAAATTAATCTTTCTATGCAAATAAAGGTTGGCAACCATTCTGCTTCTGGATTTAGGGTTTTGTATCTTGCTTAGAAAATCTTTGTCCATTTCCAAATTCTACCAAAAGGCAAGGAGTAGATTAAGTTACGCTTTTTAAATTAAAAAAATCCTAAGCACACCATCAAAAACTTGATGCATTTCATCTCTCTGCCCTGCTCAGAAGTATTTGGGAAAACTGTCCTGTTTATAAAGAGGTGGGTGGAGGTACTACTCTGTCTTAAGCCATGCTCCTTCAACAATGCTTACTGCTAATAAAGGCCTAGATGGGCTGTGGAGATAGCTCAGTGGTCTAAGCGCCTGCCTGGCAGGCACAGGGACCCAAGTTTGATTCCTGGTACTGCATGCTGTGCCAGCCCCAGAATCCCAGGTGTGCTGTGCTGGCCCCAAAACCAGGCCTCGTGGCACAAGCCTATAATCTCAGCACTAGGGAAGCTGAGATAGGAGGAGCACTATGAGTCTGAGCTGTGTAGTGAGACCCTGTACCAAACAAAAAAAAAAAAA
>NDGM010875793.1:0-10490 GCA_002564305.1 Octomys mimax
GATGCAAAAATCCTCAATAAAATCCTAACAAATAGAATACAGCAAATCATCAAGAAGATTATATAACATGACCAGATAGGATTCATCTCAGGGCTGCAAGGATGCTTCAAAATATGCAAATCTATAAATGTAATATACTATATCAATAGAGCCAAATTTAAAAAAAACACATAATCATCTCAATTGATGCAGCAAAGGCATTTGACAATGTCCAACACTCATTCATGTTCAAAGTCTTACAAAAAAATTGGAATACATAGCCTCTACCTCAATCTTAATAAGAACCATGCATGACAAACCAATGGCTAACATAATTCTAAATGGGGAAAAACTAAAATTTTTTATGCTCAGATCTGGTACAAGACAAGGATGTCCTCTATCAGCCCTTCTATTCAATATAGTTCTGAAATCATTAGCTAGAGCCATTAGATATGAAAGATAAATAAAAGGAATAAGAATAGGTGAAGAAGAAGTTAAACTACATAACTGGAAATTGAACTCAGGCCCTTGTGCTTGCCAGAGAAGCACCTATTCTACTGAGCTATCTCCCTGGTCCTAAAATGTCATTATTTGCAGATGACATGACACCCTACTTGGAAGACCCAAAGAACTGCAGAAAACTACTAGAATTGATACACAAATTGAGTAGCATAGCAGGATACAATGTCATTACTCAAAAATCAATAGCATTCCTCCATACAGATAACAAACACACTGAGAAGGAGATTAGAGAAACAATATCTCTTACAGTAGCAGTGTGGAAAATGGAATACTTAAGAATTAACCTAACTAAAGAAGTCAAAGCTCTATTCATTGAAAATTAGAGTACTCTGAAAAAAGAGGTCACAGAGGATTTCTGAAAATAAAATGTTATTTACTGCTCCTAGATAGGAAGAACCAACATTGTGAATATGGCCATATATCCCAAAATTTTCATACAGATTTTATGAAAGCCCTATCAAAATTCCACCAACATACCTCACCGACCTAGAGAAATCATTTCTCTAATTTCATTCTCAGTGTGTTTGTTATCTGTGTGGAGGAATGCTATTGACTTTTGGATATTGACTTTGTATCCTGCTATACTACTCTATTTGTGTATCAAATCTAGTAGTTCCCTGGAGTTTTTTAGGTCTTCCAAGTAGAGTATCATGTCATCAGCAAATAATGATATTTTAGGGCCAGGGAGCTAGCTCTTTTCAAATCAGAAAATAACTAGAATAGCAAAGGCAATCCTTGGCAACAAAGACAAGGAAGGAGGCATTACAATTCCTGACTTGAAATTAAATTACAAAGCTACTATGATAAAATCAGCATGGTACTGGCAACAAAATTGACCTGAGGATCAATGAAATAGATTAGAAGATGGAGAAGCATCTACAAACACACTCAGCCACCTTATCTTTGACAAAGGGGTGAAACATGCTTATTGGAAGAAAGATAGCCTCTTTAACAAATGGTGATAGAAAAACTGGCTCTCTACATGCTGAAAACTAAAACTTGACCCAGGTCACCATGCACTAAACTAAAGTCAGAATGGGTTAAAAATATAAACATTAAAACAGAAACACTAAGTCTCCTGTAAGAGAAAGTAGGAGGAACTATTGAAGACATAGGGATAGACAAACAGTTCACAAACAAAAATCAAAGTGCAAGGGTAACATTTGAAAGAATTAACAACTGAGACCTCCTCTTAATGACAGGTTTTTGCACGTCAAAAGAAAATACCAACAGAATAAAAAGACAACCCACAAATTGGGAAAAAAATCTTAACTACTAAGCATTCAGAAAGTTCTCTCTAGAACTAAAACACACTGGGTCCCCCAAAATTGAACGACCCAATCCAGAAATGGGAATCTGAGATGCACACACGCATCTCAGAAGAAGAAATTCTAGAAGCTAATAAATATGTGAAAAATTGCTCCACATCACTAGCCATCCATGAAATGCAAATTGAAACAAACTGAGATACTGTCTCACCACAGAAAGAATGGCTAACATAAACAAATCAACCAATAAAAAATGTTGGAAAGGCTTTGGGGGAAAAGGAACCCTTCTCTACTGCTGGTGGTAATGTACATTGGTGTATCTTTTATGGAAATCAGTGTGGAGTCTCCTTAAAAAATAGGACCGTAAATCTCATTCAAACCAGCTATCCTCCTACTGGGAATTTTCTCATAGGAACTGAAAACATCGTATCATAGAGATATATGTGCACCTATATTTATAGCAGCACAACTTGTTATAGCCAAATCTTGGAAGAAAGCGAAATGCCAGTCACCTGAGGAATTGATGAAAAACATGTGGTATTTTTATACAGTGGAGTATTGCTGAGCTATACAGAATGATAAACTTGAATCCTTTATATATAAATGCATACTATTTGATGCTAATTTTGCTGCTATAAGTGGATGCCATTTTTTTCACTCATAAGTGAAATAAACCAGACTCACATGTGCAAATATCTCATAGTCTCCCTAGTGTAAGAACTGTAAATAAGAAATAAAAATTGAAAGGTATAACACAACTAAAAGGAAAGTGAGAACCTAAGGATTAAACAATGAAGAGAGGGCAAGGAGAAAAGATAGGATACATGGCAAGGGCAAAACCATAGATTTATATACACAAGATGGTTAAGGCAATGATTCTGAGAGTCTCCACCAGGTGTCTGAAAGTAGCAGTTAATTGGTAGGAGTCTCACCCTGACTAACTGTATATGCTGATACCTGTGAACTAACAATTGCACTGAAGATAGCACGGTGCAATACTAGGACTATGCTTGCAATCCCTGTCATTCTGATCTTCTAAAAGCATATTGCTTCTAATGTTTTATCAATCACTGTTATACTGTCTCTCAAGTAAATATTTGTTTAAAAAAGATAATAAATGAAAACAAAGAGACAAGAAAAAAAGTGTTATAGGACTGTCCTGCTACAATGTTATATATGGTTAGACATAAATTTCTGTGCAAAATTTGTAACTGTTTATTTCTATTTTTTACTATTGTGTTTAATTCCTTTGTTCTTTTTCAAATTCATTATGAACTTAAAATTTATCATATCATCAATTAATGGAATATACCTGTTCTGTGTTATGTCTAAGATGTTTGATATTCTGACAGATAATGATGATAAGCTCATCAGCCTATGTTTTATGGCAACGATATCATTAAGCTTCTCTTTTGGTGGGTTAACAACTTAAGTTTGCAGACCAAAACATCAGAGTAAAAGAAGGGCTACAATAATAGCAAACGTTTTGGTCCTAGTCCTTAAAGGTCAGTGAAGACTCAACACATAAGAGAACCTGTACTGTAATATTCTGCAACACAGTTGTGTCCCAAGTTTTCTGATCAAGGAGACTATGGGGCCACAGAGGAAAGTGATGGACAATGTAGAGTATGCCTAAAGAGGGTCACATGGAGAGAAAACTTTCTCTCAGTCTGTCACAGAGAACAAATTGGTTAAGCAATGGCCGTGACTCATCCACATAGCTGACACTGACAAAAGATCTAAAAACTGCTGTACATTGTTTCAGGGTAAATCCTGAAGGGATTTGACTGACCTTGCCAGCATACAAGACTTACATCTTTTGTCATATATATCTTGCTTTATCTTGGTCTTAACCATCCAACAGAAAAGTATACATATGGGGTATTAAAAACTAAAGCCATATTGATATGCTGAGCTGGAAAATGCTCAAGTGAACAGCTTCTGCCACTGCCAGTTCTGCAGATAAAGCACTACTATTATGGACTACTGGACTATATTGGATTACTTTGTTGAACCCACACACCTACAATATATGAATGACAATGGAATACCCTTGTCTGACAGAAGTAAACAAAAAAGGGGGATATAAAAGAAGTTATTTTCTCTTAGTTAAATGAGAAGAACATTTTGAACTAACAGTGTTTAGATATCATGGCAAATCTAGTAGTATGAATAACTACTACAAAGAAAACAATATGTAATATATTAATTATTGTAACTGTCTTACTAACTTGTTTTGAACCTGTCTCATTGCTACTTCTTTCTAAATAAAATGAATATAAAATATTAATTGCGTTGATGTTATTTGGAGTTCTATATGCTTAAATTACCAGAATGTCAGATTGTTTCTCCATATTTGGGAATTTTTCTGATATTCCTTCTGCCCATATTCTTTTTATGTCATTTGTATTGGTTCCTTCTTTCTTTGATGCCTCTTAGTCTTTCATTGTTTGTCTTTGCATTGTCTTTCAGATGTTGAATTATTTTTTCCTGTCTCATGGTTTTCTTTAAGAGACCTTTTCTCTAGCTGCAATAGTGTCTTCAAGGTCTGAAACTATCTTTGCTTTCATTCAAGCCTTTTTGTTAGGTTATGATTGAGGTTTTAATTTCCTGTAGATTACTTTGATTCTGCTTCATGCATTCTATTTCTTTCCTATATTGCTCATTCCAGGATTCCATCATTTTTTATGCTCCTCTACTTTTTTGTCGGTGTTTTCTTTAGAAACACTTAGTAATCCTTTCATTATAGTCATCATTTCTTTTTTTTTTTTACTTGAGATTATTTATGATCTGATTTCCTCTGTACATTTCTGTGGTTGTTTCTTTACCTCAGAAACTGTTGTTTCAGAGATTTCAAGTGTGAGATTTCCCACTTCTTCTATGCTGTTGTCTCCTGCATTTGTACTGGCTGGGCTCGGGGCCTGATAATGTATTTTCCTCCTTCTCTTTGTCATTTTGTATGGCACTGACCTCTGACCTTTGGTGTAGAGATTTGGTGCAGTTTTTACCTTTGCCCCTACCTATATTCTTAGCCAAGAGAGATTATGTGGTTAAGGCCGTTACAGTTTTGTATTTATAGAGCCACAATTTGGAACACTAATAATGGGTATTGATATGTAGCAGTTAACAAACTTTCATAAGAGATTTGTATTTTAGGCCATAAATGCAAACATTTCTGTGTTGCTAAGCAGATATTAAATTGGGTATTTATATTTAAGTTAGTTTCCTTAAGTTCTGTCTGTCTCCTCCCCTTGATGTACACAGGGTCTTCCAGGCAGACTAATTCACCCCATTTACCTGTTGCACCCTCTCTTGATCATAAGAGAAAAAGAGAAGATGCTTTTCTAGATAAGGATCTAGCAAAGTGTCTCAGCTTACCAGGTCCAGATCTACCAAGTTCGAACTCAACCAGCGGTGCCTGCCTTGTGTCTGGCTGCTGTGCTCTGCTTCTTCTGCCACAGCCCTTGGAAGTGAACCCAGATTGCCCCGCTGACAAGATATTCAGCTCCTGAATTAGCTGGGTGGGTCTTGCCCCTAGCCTCTTTGCAGGGAGTTCTGCCACAGGATTCCACACCAGGCCTTTATGCCAGGACAGGACTCAGGCTGGAAAGGGATCCAGGAGTGGGTGAGCAGGCAGGTTTCACTCATATGCCAGGGTTGGGTTCTGGACTCCAGGCCTGGATTCTGGCTGGAAAGGGATGCAGGAATGGGCGAGCAGGCAGAAGGTCTCACTCATATGCTGGGGCTGGGTTCTGGATGCCGGGCCTGGGTTCTGGCTGTTAGGCCTGGGTTCTGGCTGGAAAGGGCTAATGCAACTCTTTTGGGTGGGGGACAGGATCCTGTTGTATATTTAAAGCTGGCTTCAAAGTCTATATAGCTCAACCCTTGCAGCAATCCTCCTTCCTCATCCTCCTAAGTGCTATATTATAGGCATGTTTCCCAAGGCCCAGATGAAAAATTTTAAATGATACCAATAATAATTTCATAAACAACATCATAAGAAATATTCTACATGATTTGTTTACAAATTAACACACTTTCATCATCAAAAGAATTTAGGACATTCATAATATTAACACAAGTATAGAAGTTGAACATTTTCTCAAAGTAACAAGAAAAGCAAATTTATAGCTATATATATATATATATATATATTTAGAGTCCAAAGTGAAGATAAAAAGAACACAAGTACATTTGCTCTGCAGCAAAGATCAGTGTTAACACATATCAATAAATGCCATACTATCAATTAAAATAATTATTTCATGCATTAAAATGAAAGAAAACTAGAAATTTAAAAATTTGAGAAATAATCATGTTACCAGGAACTTTTCTAGAATTTAATTTATCTAATGCATGCATCATATACATACATTAGTCGGACAGATTCATTTTACTTTCCAATTATTAGATGAGTCAAAACAAATAAACTTTATAGAGATTAAGCAGATGTAAGTAATTTAAAAAAGAATCAAACAAATGACAGCAGTGTGTGTTAGCTTATGTACCTGAAAGGAAAATTATGTATGCTATAATGAGATTCAAAAATATTTCAATTACAGTGGATATTATGAAGGGCCAATTTAGGTCTAAAAATAAATGTATTAAGTTCAAAACAGTTTCTGAGAGTCAATTGAAGGCACTGACAAGCAATCATATACCCACATCGAAATCCAAAATCAAATAAAGTTGGCTTAGTTATCCACATACAAGCTAATTGACCAGATGTACTCCAAAACAAGACAATCTCATATTTGCATTGCAGAAGTAAATGAAACTGTTAAGCCAATTTCATCTAAGTAAAGAGGGAAAATAAAATGAAATTTGCAAACATTAAGACAAAATTCAAAAACTGACATGAAGCATTTATAAAAGTGTGAATCTCTCATACAAAAGTAATGGAAAAAGATTGACTTAAATGTCCTCCAAAAAAGTCATTAAAATGTCAATCTGATAGAATAAAAAATAACCAGAGTTAAATCCATCTAATACCTAATATAAAATGCATTATTACATAACTTACTATAAAAAGAAAAAAAACATGATATTACAAGTCATCAGACATGAAATATTACTTTTAACATCACACTACTGAGTACTTCTTTATTGTCTGTATTAAAGCTACAAAGTTGAAATGATAGAAAAATTCATTATACAGAGTGTGCACAAATACTATCAGAAAAACTAATAGGTAGAAGGTTTTTGTTTTGTTTTTCCTAGTACTCAGTAGAAAAGTGTTAGTTAGTATGCTAACTTTTGTTTACTTTTCCCTTGGGAGTTAAAAAAGGTAGAAATAAAAAATGAAACAAAACAAACAAACAAAAAAATGTTTGCAGAATGAATGTCCCATCCATCAAATGCATTTCTAGCTCTTTTCAAGCGAGTTATTCTGAGATCACCTACCACATACACCTCTAGATCTTTAACATCGATATAGGGCATGGAGAGTGAAAATGACTAAGAAATATGGCACAACACGAAGAAAAGATTATGCATAAAGTTAGAAGTATTTGGTGATGAACGGTATTAAGACAGTTTCCCCTCATAACCCAACGCTTGTGAAGCATTTGTGCTTTTTGTTTAGCCCCTAATATTTTTCAGTCTTTATTTTTCATCACGCCATGTTCGCAGGACATGATGAGGACATTCCTCCTGTGAAGTCGGCGCACGTATATCACACAGCTCGATTCTTGTCTCACCCGCTTCTCTTCTTCTCCCCACCCTGTCTCCATCCCTCAGTTCCCTTCTATTTTCAAGCGATTTATCTTTCTTTCATATTATCTATATTTTAATTTCCTCTTTACTTATGTTTTGGGATTCCTTTATTTTTTTTTAAAGGAAAACTATATAATATTTCAGCTTGTGTGTCTTATTTATTTCATCTAATACTGTGTTATCAGAATGCATGCATTTTCTTACAAGTAAGTAAGGTTTAACAATCTTTAGGGCAGAGTAGTGCTGCATTGTGCATAAATAGCACAGTGTTCTATCATTACACCAAAAGCGGTAGACAGCCTATACACTACTTGATACAGTGGCGTTAGCCTACAATCATGCCTTACACATATATTATGATCGCAATGAAAAGGATCATCACGGGCAGGCCAGATAGCTCAGTGGACTAAAGCGCCTGCTTAGCTAGAGTGCAGTGGCTGGGGTTCTATCCCAGGTATACCGTGCCAGGTCCGCTCCCGGGATGCTCTGTGACAGCGATTGAGACTGGGCGTGGTGGCGCGCGCCTGTAATCGCAGCGCTTGCGAGGCTGAAAACAGGAGGATCATTATGAGTCTGATCTAAGTAGTGAGACCCTATAGACCTTGCAGACCCTGACCAAATACATAAACAGATAAACAGGAACACCATTTAGTAATAGAAACGAAATTATATAGGAACACTATTAACATGAAATATTTCCAGATATTATTTTGAATTATAAAGCTGAATTCAAAGTAATAATGTGTGTCAGCATGCATATAATTTTTATTGTTTTCCTATTCTATTTTCACCATTACACATAATCTAAAAGCTTCAATGCATCCTTTGATTATTTCTCTATTTAATAAGTACTGCTTTTCTTGTTGATATGTTGTTAATTTCCATAATTACAGCTTAGTTTTATTTTTACTGGTACATGCTTTCAGTAGATCCAGCTTATATTTACCCTGGGAGGGGGCACATGTTCATAATAGAGCTTGATTCTTTTTATTAATCCTTTACCCCCTAGCCTTCCCTTCCTTCCTCCTCCTCTAAATCCCTTTTCTTCATTTTGTTCTTGTTGATATTATTATATTAGTCTTATTTCATGTTTAGGATGCATGATGTTTGCATACTTTGGGGATACGAGGGTCCTCTAACTAGTGGATCTTTAATCTATTTGTTCCCCTAGCCTTCTACTTTTCTCCTCACGTGGGTCTCCTGTGTATCCAAAATAAAATGTAAGCTATAGAGACCACCGCACATGATTTGATATAAAGTAAGCTGAGCTGTTAATGACCGTTTTATATTTTCTAAAAGTTGAATGACAAGAATTAATTGGTTATAATTTTTCCTGATGCCATAATTATTTATAACTTTCTGTATTATTCCCCACTCTATCTATTTGAGCTTATTCAATACTTACTAGTGTATTAAACTCACTATATTTATTCTTTACCCTGGGCTTCATTTTTTCATAGAATTTATTTTCAATTTATTAAGTACCAATGTTGATTTTGTACTAAATTATGAACAGGATCTTCTTTTGAGGACCATCTTGCAACAGTCAGGGGAGATAGAGCTCTGTCTGTCTTTTACTCCACCAAGTTCTAATTAAGTAATACTTACCTTTCTTTCCTCATTAAAGTAGAAAATATCTTCTGCCTGTCACTGGTGAGAATATTCATGACAAAAATAAATATTTACAGAATACTTATATTATGTCAAATAATATTCTAAGGGATCCATATTTAAACCAGATTTTGGAATCTTCACATCTGCTATGTCTTTTATTCTCAACATTCTTTTGTCTTTTGAGATGAACTGTAATAAAATTTCTAATCTGTACGGCTTTCAGATGTACAATGTATACCATTAACATAAAAGGTACATAATCAATAATATTGGAGGGAATCACTGTGCAATATGATAAGATTCATTTTATCATTATCTAAGTTTATTTCCATCTTTTATTTTTCTGCCAAACTCTCAAAAAATTGGGGAGATTTAACAAAGAATTCTAATATATGAGAGTGAATATAAAACACACACACACACACACACACATTTTTCAGACAGGGTTTTACTATGCAGTTCAGGCTGTCCTTGAACTGGCTTCAACTCACAGAGATCCTCCTGCCTCAGTGTCCTGAGTTCTGGGAGTAGGCGCTACCAGATTCCGCTCCTTTTTTTCCTTGTGAGTGGATCAAAGGGACTCACTAATTTATTTTGCGTTGTATGTGTTTTCCTTCTTTATCTAAACCAGGTGACTCAGACATAAACACTTTAGAAATGTAAGCATTTTAGGAACAGAACTGAAAAGAAAAATTCAGGAGTTTTTAGCATAAGAGGACCAATAAGCTACATAGTTAATTTTGCTTGACACAAATGTTGATAATCTGAGGAGGGTGGAGCAGAGATGAGGAAGGAATGCCCTACCCAATTGCTACCTCACCGTGCAATTTAGGTTTCTGTACAGAAGTCACCACACCATGGTTTTGGCCTGACATTGATAAACAACTAGGCATAGGCATCAGGAGACTGGCATCTTGCCACATAACTTCAGAGCAAGGACAGAAGCTCGGCTTTTATCACAGACATGTCCAGCATCTGATCATGGTCTCACCAGTTTACACACATTTTCTGAGATATAATTTTTTTTTAATAATGTTGTGAAATGACATGCCTTATAAAGTTATTTTGAGGAATCCAGGGGTACATGTAAAACTTCGCAGATTCCCTTTCATTTTAATTGTATACTCTTAGTACATGTCACTGTTATTGTTATACTTCAAGTTTCAAGGTAAATATATCTTGTACATGTTATACAATAAGTACTATTACCATTAAAT
The DNA here is from genome assembly GCA_002564305.1 of Octomys mimax. NCBI lineage: Eukaryota > Metazoa > Chordata > Mammalia > Rodentia > Octodontidae > Octomys > Octomys mimax. The sequence continues at coordinate 10,316 of NDGM010875793.1, forward strand.
AGAGCTGCCATTTACTGACTATAGTATGCCTACTTGGATTTTATGTATATATCATGAACATAATATTCCTTTTAGAGATGCTAACTTCCTCTGGCTGGTACTATATGTGGTATTGGCAGTAGTCCCTGATTAATTTAAATTTTTTGTTGTCATTTTTTTTTTTTTTTTTTTTTTT
>NDGM010875872.1:0-10827 GCA_002564305.1 Octomys mimax
CTCTCTCTCTCTCTTTCTCTCTCTCTCTCACTCTCTCCCTCTAAATAAATAAATAAAAATGTTTAAAAAAAAAAAAGATAGGCATAGACTTAGGCAGAAAGTATTTGTTTACAAAGCACCAATACTTCAAAGTAGTACAGAAAGAACATTATTATTCAACATGGCTAAGAGAGGAACATGTGCATGTCGAACAATGATGTTGGTGTTACAAAACGTGAATGGAAATGGATGGGGTGGTCTACGCAAACAGGAAATGTGGCTGGAACCATTTTCTCCCAATAAGTAAATATCAACAACTGCATTTTGTTTCCATTTGGCTGATTTAACTTCGTGTCGACTGGCTCTTTTCACTTCTACGAAGACCCTCAAGAGATGACAAGGACAGACTTACTGGACTAGAAATCTAGCTTGAAAATGTTAAGACATAAGTGTTCCTACAGTTGTATCTGTTATAAAGCTGGTGAAACACTTAGCATTTGACATTGTTTTTTTTTTTTTCTTTCTTTCTTTTTCTTTTTTTATTTTATGGAACTGGGGATTGAACTCAGGCCCTTGCGCTTAGCAGGGAAGTGTTTATTCCACCCAGCAATCTCCCCGGCCCCGACATTGCTTTTCTAGAAGGACAAATACAAATATAGAAGGTATTTGATGCCAAGAATGTCATTTCATAGTTTCCATTTTTTAGAATTTTCCAAAAGGTGAGTCTTAATTATGGCTAACTTTTTATTTATTTATTTTAAATCTTATATATATTTATTTAATACATGGTTTTGCCACACAACTCTGACTCGTAGTGATCCTCCTGTCTCAGCTTCCCCAGCACTGGGATCACAGGCATGTGCCTGCATGCCTGGTCCCCACAAGGCATGTGATAGTGGGGATTGAACATGGGTCCATGAGCTTTCCAGGCAGGCGCTTAGACAGCTGAGCTATCTCCCAGGCCCTACAACTAACTTTTGAATGCCTTTATGAGCGCTTCCGTAGATTGCTGTCCAGGGCTTGGGCTACTTCTATTTGAAGCAGGAAGTTGTGGTTCTTGAAGTTTTACAAAAGTCCCAGTCTAGCAAAGAGGTGGAGAGAAAACTTGGTGGGCGATCCGCCACACATGCTCCTTGATCCAAACTTCAGATGCATTCTAGGAAACAGAGTTGGCTAAGTGTTTCATACTGTCATGGCCACTGAACAAAGGCTTGCTTTGGTAAAAATTGCAAAGTGTTTTGCTATGTAAATGATGGGAAGAATTTACTGGAGGAATAACTTTCCAAGAAAATGATTTCCTGTTCTCTCCAATGCCAAATTGCAGCAAGCAGCTCACGGCTGCGATCCCTTTGATTGCCCGTTCGGCAGTCGAAGGCAACCGGAACAAAGTGGCCCGTGACTGATATGCTTATGTTTTAAGAGGGAAGTAACAATAAAATGTTGAAAAATGTGAAGGGTATCTTTTGCTATGAGGAGCCTGAAAAAGGAACAGCAATAACGGAGCTGTGACAGTAATAGCCAGGGTATAAAAACAGAGATTTAGCTTGTCTATGCCACAGCGTGTTTACATTCACAAATGAGCTCTGCTGGAAAGCCAAGCTCCCAACACACCTGCCTTTATTTCATTGGGTGCCTTGTGCCAGCTCTGCAAATGACTTAGGGGAGATAGAGACCTTAAAATGTTCTCTTCCTTTATCCTCGTCGTGAATTCTACAGGAGAATAACCATAGTCCATAGATTGCATGGTGATTTCTTTAAATTAGTTGATCAGAGTACGAGATATGGGCATAAAAATTTCTCCAATTAATGTTCGCACATATCTCCCTTTTTACGAACAATCCAGATGTTCATCAGTTAACAAATAGATAAAAAAAGATGGGGTATGTTTACACAGTGGAATGTCATTAAGCCTTAGAGAAGTAAGGAGAGAAACTGCAAGCCAATTATACTATCAGTGTCTTTCATTTGAAATTTTTATAGCTCATGAGTAATATCTATACATCCCTTAAATCTCTTATTATTCATTTTTTGGGTGTCACATTAGTACTACTGACCTACGTTGTTGCTGTAGGTAGGCACATTTGCATAGCCAAATCCTATCTATGACCATTGTCCAAACGAAACTAAAGTAATTAAAAAATAAGAGATACTCCTATGTGTTCAAGAGATAGTTTTACAGACTCAATAAATCAGGAGATCATTCAAACTGATTTGGTAGTAGCAAGGGTTGTCTTCCATAGATACTGTCCAATCCCGTCTTGCCAGGCACTAGCTACAATATTTGTGATCCAAAACATCACACATAGAGTTTCTAATACGCTAAGAATAAACTGGAATCTTCCTGGGCCACTCAGAATGGGTCATCATAACTAATTGTTTAAGGTCTTGGCAGTGATTGAACCAAGTTGTTTAGATTTAAGGTGTTGATTCTCTTATATACATTCCTGTTTATTCTGCCGCACGGTTTGGACAACAGGAAGGCATACATGTCTGTTACACTTGATATATTGTTTCAACTTGAGAAGTTTAGATTAACTGAAGTGACTCTGCAGGGAGCCAGGTTGCTGGCTGGTAAACATCTTGAGCCTGTGCAAGAGGAGAACATGAATATTGTGAGTACTACACCAGCCCAAGGGTGGGTATCCTGCTTAAAATATGAGAGCAGAAAAAGAGTCCACCTCCTCCTTGCTCTTGCTGCTTTTGCTGTCTTCTACTGCCGTGAGCTGCTGCCCTCTGCCAGGGACCATCCTGCCTCGGAGCCAACTGGTTACGGACCGAAACCTCCACAAACTGTGAGCTAAATAAACCTTTCCTTCCTTAATTTTGCGCATTGGGTATTTGGTCTCAGCAACAAGAGAAAAATAAGAAAAATATCTAAAGTTTTGGTGCAACTAATCTTCACTAGCGCCCAACAGGCCTGCCACTTGCAGGGTCTTGGGGTGTGTGGTTGGAAACAGTTTCCTGCTGCCATCCTCTGAGCCTGTGACACACCCTTGTATGCCTCCAGCTCACCAAATCTCTAGGCATCATTTACTTCTAAGGAAACTAGCTAGCTAAAGAGATAATTCAGGGGCAGAGAGATTCCATCAGGATTTAATCCCAGAGTTGAGAAGTAATTGTGAAGAATTCATATCCTTCCTCCATCCCTGGTACCTTGCATTAAGATAACTTGGGTACTCTGCACTCTGATTTTGTGATTGTTTCTCATAATGATGGCCAAAAGTTCTTTGATGTGCTAGAGAAAAATGTATCTTATCAATGTGTTCTGTAGAAATATACTCCAACTTATCTGTGTATGGCTCAGCCTCCCCAAACTCTAATGCATTATGCCTCGTCTGAATGAATTTATATCATAAGGTGATTCGCTCTACCTCCCTGAAGTATTTTTCTTCCAGGTGAGCTTAGAAAGTATGCCTCCCCTAAAATCGACATCTTACGGATGCTCAAATTAACTGTCGCTTTTACACAGCCATAGCTATTTGCTCAGAACCGTATCATTGAATGCCTGCTGCCCAGCGGGCAGGGAGATTTCGTAAATGTTATGTCATTTGATCTTCAGCCATGTCTTACCCAGGGGAAAGTGAAGCATAGCAGTCCTGACATCTAGTCTTACTTGGACGACTCTCCTAAAGATCAGAGGTACGATTAAACCTCAAAACCAACTGAAGCTAAAGGGCTGGTCTCACCAACTGTCGCCAGCATTGTTTGTCAATTTCAACTATGAGTTGTTAAACTCGAGAGTATCGTAATGAACAGAATATCTCTTCTGCATAATATAGACTCTGCAATTCCGGACACAAGAAAGAGTCAGACATGACTGTCCATTGACTCAGACATAAAATGGTCATGAGATGACCTTCTATTAAGACATGATCGATGATTTGCTATCCCGTCAACCGGCGACAATGTCATCCCAGATAATAGCTTTGGACACATGGAATTTTGTCCATGCTGCAGCGTTCTGATTTTATCAGGAGACTGGGTATCTAACGGCCAATTCCAATTAACTTCTCCGCTGGCTGGGTGTTCCCTGTGAATGGAGACCAGTGAGGTCACTGCGCCAGCAACTAGAATGCATTTCTTATCCAAAGGCTGGCTTACGGTTTTGAGAACTGCCACCCATGTGAGTTTCTGTAACTAAAATGTCCTGATATTATTCAGAGCACATTGCTATGCTGAAAACTGGGTCATGCCCTCTGGAAACTGTGTCTCTTTTTAAGGTCATGCATCACACAAACCAGTTTAGTGGCTTTGCCTGCAGAACTGTGACCATCATATAAATGTTGCCAATTTACCTAGTACAGAGAGCACTTGAAATAGGGATGTAGATGGCTAGAAACTCTTGTATGCTGTGTGAAAAGTTTCTGTCCTGGTTGCCTTGGCAAGGTCTTGATTTTTTTTTTCTTCTACAAAGGACTGGGTGTAAGCTAGACTTAGGGACACTCCTGTGACATCTGCCTGAATTGTCCCACTGTTCTGTAGGTGATGTGAGTGGTCCTTGAAGAGCACCTAGAAATCATGAGCAGGATCATGTATTTGTCTGAACAGTTGTAATCTGCATTTCTCGGATGTGCATTGGACTGGAAGGATTTCACACCCCTGAGAGAATTATGGGTACTGGAATATGTCTGCCCCATGCCTGCTGGGCCATGCCTGGGTCCGCATCCTGTGAACAGGATGTGACCCACACATTGGGTTCTGGCTGGGGAATTAAAGATGTGGCTTTCTTTCAAGTATTCCAGTTTTATGTAATTAATTAATTAATTAATTAACTTATTTATTTTGGTGGTACCTCAGTTTAAGCTCAGGGCTTTCATGCTGAGCTACAACTTCAGACATTATTATTGATTATTATTTTTTTTAAATTTTGATATAACTGTTAATCTGAGCAACAGATTTGACAATAAGAATAGATAATGTATCAACTATTGTTAATCAGCTACTCTCATTTTGAAAATCTGTAACATATGTATTGTTGTATGTTATCCTGTTTCTGTCTTTGTTTCTGATCTTTGTTCTTGCTTTTGCTTTTACTCTTCCAAAAAACTTTTTAAAAATATAAATAAATAAATGGAAAACACACATAAATTATTATCCCATGGAAAAAAATTGATATATAGTCTTGCTAAGTCTGTAAATTGCCCTAGCTGGGCTCCCACTTTCAATCTTCCTGCGTCATTCTTCCAGGGGCACCAAAGAAGGAAGCTTGTGGGAATCTGGGGTCCTGCGGTGCCCAGGGTGGCAGAACTGGAACTCACTGCGGTGACAAAGGGCCATCTGACATGGGTTGCAGGGACACAGGACCAGGAGATTTCTGGGTCCTGAGGACCACACAACAAACATGCGCAGGCACTGTGGGGGTGTGGTGCATCAGGCAAAGTTGGGGAACAGCTAAAAGAGTAATTTCTGCAACTTTTCGTATTTCTTTTGGCTTAGCTTCTTCCTGTAGCTTGCTAGTCTTTCTTTCCTCCTTTTACCCTTCCCTTCTCCCTCCCTCCCTTCTTTTCTTCCTTCCTTCTTTCTTTCCTCCCTTCCTTGCTCTTTCTGTCCTTCCTTCCTGTCTTTTCCTCTTTCCTTCCTCCCTCCCTTCTTTCCTCTATTTCTTACTGACCTCTCACTCCCTCCTTTATTTCTTTCTCTAGTTCCCTCCTTTTTCTTTTTCTTTTCTTTTTTCTTTTTCTTTTTCTTTTTTTTTTTTTTTGTATTTTAGGTAAGAGTCTACAGGGTGTTCATGGTCTCACTACTGGATCAGACTTGTATCGATCCTCCTGTTTATAGCCTCCTAAATGCTGGGATTAAAGGTGCACGCCACCACACCCAATCTCAATCGCCATCTCAGCATGCCCCGGGGATGGGGCTGGCATGGCAGGCCCCGGGATCGAACCCCTGCCCCTGCACCTGCTTGCAGGAGCTTTAATCCCCTCAGCTATTTGGCCAGCCCATGTAGTCCCCTCCTTTATGTGACGAATGAAATCTGTACATTTCTGCCACATGCAATAGGATGCTTTGGAAAATATGGAGAATGGATGAACCTTAGCAGGCTAGTCTGCATTGGCTTCAACTCCCTAATTGTTTTTACTCTTTTCTTCATCTGTTTGACTTATGGGGACAGCACTTAACTCTTAGCGATCTGTAGCCCTCTAAAACCGTGTTGCCAAGCGTTGTCACCAAAATCTGTTGGACTCAACCCTGTATTTGATGCAAATGTGGAGTCTTTAAAGATATCTCTGTAAACTCCTTCCACACATTACTCCCACTGACCACCATCCTGCTCCCAGGTTCCTGGAGATTAATCACTTTAGCTTCTACATATGAGCAAGAGCACACAGCATTTATATCATTGGCCTGATTTATCTCCTGCAATGTGCTGGTCCTCAGGACTACCCACACGGTACGTAGCAAAGAGCAAGTTGCCCTTTTGAAAGCCTGAGCCGCGTTCTCGTGTGTCATGAAGCACATTCTCTTTATGCATTAACCGACTTCGGTTTGCAGAATCCTGGCTTCTTGTGAATCTCAGTGTAAGCCACAAGCATGCCTGTATCTTTTCATCCAGTTAAGATACCAAAAATACACAAAAATCTAACCCTCATGTGATAGTCTGGTGAATTTCCTTGACCTACATGTGAATGATTCTGGTTTGATGTTTTTTTTTTCCTTCTTTGATAGTATTAGTGGCAGAACCCATCCCCTCACAAGTGTTGAGTAAAAGCTCACCCACACACCTACACCTGCAGCCCTTTCTGTCTTAGAATTTTGAGACAGGGTATCACTGACTTGAATTTGCAATCCTTTAGCTTCTGTTTCTCAAATAGTGGGATTATAGGTGTGTCCCACCATACTTGATTTGCTTCAGTGTTTCTTAAAATAAAATGAAATTTTGGAAAGGTTTTCTTTTTTCCTCTTTTAAATTTTTTTGGTGGCAGTACCAAGGATTGAACTCAGGACCTTGAACTTGCGGGCAAGCACTTAGCCTACTGAGCTATCTCCCCAGCCCAATAATATGAAATTTTATATCTACAACACAGCCCTGTTTGCAGATCCAAAGAAAAGATCAAACCTGCTCCAATGCATCATTTCTTCCATACATAGCAGTCTTTGTCCAGCAGGGCCTTTAACCTGACTCTTTAACAGTCATCAATAAAATTGTCTTTCCTGGAAATATTTGCTGATAGAATTTGAATATTCATCAATACAATTTGACTATTCATTGACAGCATTTGATTATTCATTGGCCAGATTTTGTTTCCTGGAAAATTGTGCCTTCCAAATGGAATTTTACAAGATCACTAATTCTAAATGTGCCACCACCTGGCCCTGAGGTATGCTTCTCTCACTTGGCCTCTAGTCTCCCCGTGGGGACAGTCAATGGCCTGTAGTTGATCAGGAAGAAGTAAAATGTTCTCTCTGCCCCTGGCCACAGGAACACATGAGCACTACTCAACATGCAGACGATGCCCTGATGAATTTTATTTTTACTGGGAAGCATTGGATAAGCTTAGAGACTTCTGAGCAAGGCCTGAGCTTCACACTCAAAAGTCCATGAACTTGGTGGGCTTTGTAGCCACGAGCTCAAGTCATGGGAACATAAATCTTCACCGCTTCAGAGCCAGAGAGGTAGCTCGGTAGTCTGAACTTCTGCCTGGCAAGTGCAAGGATCCGAGTTCGATCCCCGTACCGCACGCCTCACCTCTCCGGAATCCTCGGCATGGTGCTGAATGCCTATAATCTCAGCTTTGGGGAGCCTGAAACAGGAGGATCAGTACAAGTATGAGCTGTGTGGCGAGACTGCATACCTAATGAATGAATGAATGAATAAATAAATAAATAAATAAATAAAACATTAAAAAATGTTCACTTCTTCATGTCCAGTGGCTTGTACCAGCAGCCGGCAATTACCTGGATACCAAGAGAAGAATCTACTTCACAATGGAAGGACTACTGGACAACTTCTAGTGCAGCTGTAAGATAAAAATGAGGCACAGAGAAATGACCACTTGGGAATGCAGCATGTTCATGGGAGAAGTCAGTAGCTCTCTGGCAAAAATTTGATCAGGGTTACCACAGGGGAATGCAAGGAGTTAAAATGGAAAATACTTTCAGGGTGTTCTTGTGGAAAAGAAACCCAGCTAACAGGTCAGTGCCTGGATAAGGTGGACTACAAACACCGCTGTATTTTACTGCAGGAGAAACAGCAGCGAATGTGTGTACTGTTGGGTAGTGTCCAGCAGGGAGTCGATTCTATCCCAGCTGCAATGGCTTGGCTAGAGCAGTTTGGTTCTGAATTAGGTGGTAGAACGAATAGACCTTATTTATGAATATAGGATAAACTCACTAAGAAATGAAAAGCTAAATTCATAGATGCAGAGGCCAGTGCAGATTGGTCAGTGGGAGCTCATGGGATCTATGAATGTTCTTTTGTTGACTGTTGGAGTTTCTGAGAAGTAGGATGCAAGATATTGGAGATGGAAGAGAAGAAAAGGTGGGGAAGGGGAGGGGAGGAGAGGGAGGGGAAAGAAGGGAACGAAGGCAGGGGTGGGGGAGAAGAGGGGGAAAGGGAGGGGTGGTGGAGGGGAGGAGGAGAGAAGATTCTCTGGTGGAGGATTGGACAGAACAATGCATCTTGATTGAGCGTGCGGTCTCAAAGGCATTAGCGTTAGGTGTACTGCATGAGCCATGGTGTCAGATGGGTGCGGTATTCCTAGGGATTCTTGAAAGTTCTTTCCACCTACAGTCCCACTAGACAGATAGGCACGAAGGCCCCGTTTACTACATATGCAGAATGGAAAAAAAGAAAACTTTACACAGCTCATGCAAGAGGAAGCACGTGAAGGGGTGTCGAATCTGGGGAGAAGTGAGGCGAGAAGAGTTGGTGGAAAAGGGTGAAAAGCCGCTGGGATAGCTGGAATATCCGCTATCCCTTTTGCCACACGTCTTCCTGCGGGACTCAGCCTTACTTGCGAAATATTTATCCTAAGTTTGTTTCTGTTGTGGGAGAATCGCAGGTCACCGTGGCGTGACAGTCCCCTTTGCTGAACTCATTTTGTACCGGAATTCACACTTTTGCAAATAGTTTTGATTTTCCTGCAGATACTGTTTACTTCTTGTCACTAATTTCTAAGCGCCCTGATGGCTGGGTTCATAGTACATATTTGCTGTTTTCTCCTGAGTATTTACCAGATAATAACAATTTTCTGGATGATTAACCATTGCCACACTTCTTGCTTTGAATTGCAAAATGTGAGCTAATTAACAGAGGAAGGAATATATTTACTTGAAAATAATTTCTGTAGGTTTAGGCAAACTCTAGATTCTGAAAATCATTGAATATTTTATTTTACATGAAACATGTTTATTTTTGTTTTGTATATTCAACACTTCTTTCTCTTACCCTCAAATACGACATTTTAAAAAAACACTGAAATTTTCATATTTCTTGAAGCAAAGTTCTCTGTCTCTCTTCATTTCTGGATTTATCTTCATTGCCTGAATGTTCTCATGAATGAAAATATTTTTATACATAGCATGCAATCATATTTAAAAATTTATAAACCTTTATATTAGATTGTAGGCAGAGTCTAAGTAATTTTAAAAGCAGAGTAGCATGTATCTACTATATAATTTTCTATAACTCTTCCTATGAGTATTTCCAATGAGTGAGATTAAAAAGACAATATTTGTTGATTTCCTAAGAGCTAAAGTACAATTCTGCCAAATGGATGGCATGTGTGACATGGTCCTGTAATCTGACTGAATCAATTTTCTAGGAATGTCATGACAAATTATCATAAGTATCATGGCTTCATACAGGAGAAATTCATCCTTTAAAACTTTAGGGGAGCAGAGCTCCAAAATCAACTTGGCAGATCTGCTGTCCTTCGGTAGACAGCATGCTTCCTCAAACTTCCAGGTTCTGTAGATTTCTGTCTTTAGACTCATTTCCCAATGGTCTCATCATTTCAAGTGAGTTTTCCCTCTTCTTGCGAGGGTACAACTCATCGGATTGGAAGCTCACCCTGAATCGAAATGAATTTCTTCCTGAGAGCCTAATTGCCTGACATCAGCTAGATGCTGGATTTCAGACACAATGCCTTTCCGAGCTTCAAGGTAGACACGTGTTTGTGGAGGATGCTTCTCTACCCTACAGTCTTCATGAATGCTTTCATCCTTGATGCACTCTACACGCACAAGTTAAATGACAGAAATCTGCATTCACTCTCCAGTTTGTAGAGGTGTCGTTCCATAGTTGCCTGGCTCCAAGGCAGCTTGGCATGGCACAGGGAAATCAATGAGGAGAAACTGTTCATGATGTAGAAGTAGAAGGCATTAGCCAGGAAGCAACTAGCCTCCCTTTCCCTTTCATCTTACCCAGGCTCCAAGTCCTTAGATTGCTGCCACTGCCATCCAGATTGCACCTTCTCTCTCCAGAAAATCCACTCAGCCACTCCCAGATCTATGCACATTCTGATCAGCGGACTAATTTAGCACCACACATCTTTCATTCCAGTACCACATATCCTAAATCCAATCAGCTCCTAAATGCCCCAGCTATGAATGCGGGAGTTTTCGGAGGGACGTCTAGATAAGAATCATTAACACCTGCACATCTGATTTTCTCCTGTGGTTCATGATTGCTAAACAAAACTGTTTGGATTAGGTATGGCTACTATTTCCCTTCCATACACGTAGAATGCCTCTATGATCAGAATGCCAGCTTTGTGTAGGGGTGCAGGACATTCTACAAATTTCCTCTCCCTTTTCTTCATTTCTGCTGCCTTCAGGAAACATAATCATATCCCCTGCATCTTCCTGTTTCTCCATCATTTCTACAAGTGGATAAACTCTTTTCCC
>NDGM010875903.1:0-10404 GCA_002564305.1 Octomys mimax
CTGGGCTGGGACTGGTCCCGCCGGCGCAGGGTAGCAGGAAGCTCTCCCACACACTCACCGGACATGGGCTAAGACTGGGTCTGGTCTGACAGTTATGGGTTAAGCTGATTATTAGTAGTATTAGTATTAATATTGCTATTATTTGTCTTTTGTGTACCATGGTCTCACTGTGTATTTCAGGCTGGTCTTGAACTCATGGTGATCCTCCTGCCTCAGTATCCCAGGTGCTGGGATTGAAGGCATGCACCACTAGGCCCAGCTTATCTTTTTAATATCATGTCTTCTCACGTCCTGGTCCCTGAGCTTTCTTATCAGAAACAGGGAAAAGAAAACCTCTTGGTACTTTCAACTTACAGAGGCCTAGAGGACTTAGACTCCCTGGGAGAACTGCGGTGCGGTGGTTCATTGAAGGATGTGATCAATGCCTGTTCACACAATGGGCCTAGGCTTGGAATCAATTATTAATGGAATATTGTGCTGCTGATTAATTTACAAACTCTGGACTCCAGTAGTTCTAATAATAATGTAAGAAACTGACGACTCCATTACAATCAACCATGATGGAGAGGCTACTGTCAAAGCCTGAATCGGCAGATACTGTTCTCTGACTATCCGCATTTGACTCCAGTTTCTCATTTCTCAAAGATTCCCTGGCATTCTAACATAGAGGCATAGTTTAATCTGCAGGCTAACAGAAGTCAAAAGAAACTGTAAAACACCTTCCCAACAGTATACATCTTGCAGGAAAATTGTATCTGACCTGTATGGACAATGTGTTGGGAGAGATAGGAGAAGGCAAGAAGTTTTCTTTGACACAATTTTGAAGGCTTTCAACAGCAATGTCTCTGTGGTTATGAGGCATACAGAAATCTGTTCAGGATTTGAGGAAGTTTTAGAGACATAATCAGAAAGAAAAGAAATGCAGACAAGGAAGCTGTTCAAATGAGCTCGCTTATCTCACTGTTTTTGGAATTTTTCTCTACATTTTTCCCTATGGACAACTCTATACAAAAGACAAAACTTTTCCAGATGTTTTGGCAAATTTACTGTTCCCCCCTCCATAGGTCATAGTGACTTTTACTTAAGGGCTTTATGGCTTAGCATGCAGGTAACTCATCTAATTTTCACAGTAATCCTTTGAAGTTGCTATCATCATTGCTACAGTTATCACGCTGATTTTTACAAATAACGAACCAAAGCTCAGGCTCTTTTTTAATCATCCAAGTAGTAAGCAGTAGAGCAGGAAGTTTTAGACACAAATCATCAAACTCCAGCTCCTTACTCTCTCTGTTTGGATGACAGTGGAGTAAGATTAGATAAGCATCTTTTAATGAATTATGTTTGCCTTTTTGAGTCAGCTTGGAGAAAGGTAACATGCCATTTCATATATTCTTAAAATGCCTGTGTTTGAAGAACCTAGCACACTGTTATGTTTATGGACTTACACACTATTTGCACCATTTTGAAATATTTAGGAAAGGAGGAAATGTAATGCTTTGCCATAAAAATAAGCTAACATCAGCAGGCTTGGAGTTGATTCCAAACAAAGCGTCCTGCTCGCTCCACATGCCTTTGCTGGCATCTGTGAAAGTTGATGATTGGAAGAAGTGGAGTCAACCTTGTGCAGACTGTGGCAGGAACGGGTGCCATCAGCCTTCCATGGAGAACCAGGGGACCCTTCCTTCTTTTCTCACTCTCTCTGGTCCCACTCAGGAGTTGCTGAGATTGACAAGAATGCAGTCTGAGGAAGCCAAATGTTAGTGTATGGGATGAAAACTGACTGTTCTGGTTTACAAGTGGGAGAGGTGAAGCAAAGAAAGGCTGTCTGACATCTACAGAAAAATCAAATGGAGATGTTGGGATCTTCCCACAATGCCAAACAGTTGCTTCTGATGGCTTTTTCCATGAAGTAGGTTTAAGCTAAATTCAAGGTTGCAAAATTAGGAAGAGGGTTAAAACTTTTTCCTTTTGTTCGAAGGCCAGGCTCCCTTTCTAAAACAGAATGACTTCCTACTAATACAGAGTCATATTTCTGAAACAGATGGTTCTGTATGTGGGAAGAGACCTTGTCCAGGGGCATGTGGGCTTCTTCAGAAGCATGTGTGGTTCTGATTGTCATGGAGAGACCACAGGACATTAATGCAATATCCTTTGTAATGGGCCACCTCTCCACCAGCCTGATGTGCAGACATCCATGTGCACGTTGTTGACCTCCAGCAAAGCTGGCGTGCATGCCACAGAGCTTCATGGAGATTTGCCAAAGGAACAGGCCAATATCTGAGAAAGTGTAGTGATTATGTGATTTCAATTTCATACCATCTGTCCCCATATTTCTTCCACTACTAGGATGGCCACTGGCTTTGGAGGACAGTTTGAATGCCAGGGCTCTGAGAAGCTCTGCATGAAGTTCAAAGGAGCAGGTGTCCCTGTGAACTCCATGGCTGGTTCTTGCCACAGGGAGGCTGCTGGCTTCCAGCAACAGATGTACTTGAATTTCCTAATGAAAGCCTGCTATGCCTGCAGGAGCTGGTGGAATGTCTGAAAGCTTGGCCAGGAGATGCCGCATTGCATCCTGGGGGAGAGAAAATACAGGCAATGGAGACAAGGGAGAGAAGGAGATGCTGAGATTCTTCTCAATAGGAACATTCCTTATTCCTGGAAGCTTGTCACCATCACCAAGCTATAGCAAACTTTAACTACCCTGAATCTTCTTTCTCCATTAGAGCCTCACTATTTTAAAAAGAACCTAAACCATAACACAAAAATAAAGAAAAAGAGAGACTTGTTTTCAATCCACAGTACCAAAAAACCTCCCCAAACCAAACCAAAGCAAAACAAACAACAATGAAAACATTTTGGGCCAATGAGTCAGAATTTTAAAAATACGTGGCTTATTTTAAACAAGTCCTTGAACGATTATTTTCTTTGCTCTCAGGCAATCTGGACTAATTGATACCATAAAGGTTTGGAAGCCCTAAAATGTTGGTTCAATTCCCAGCTCTGACACAAAGAAGCTAAACAACTTGCAAGAGAATATGTAGAAAAATCAGCAATAATTTTCATATCTGCAAAATAGAGTTGGGTACGACTGGGACACTGGGTGACATTTTAAAAAATTGTGTTCCAAATGCTAATTATACACCAGTTGGTGTTCTAGTCTTTGTCTCTTGATATTAGTAAGTTGATTGCTAGCAGGATGGTACTGGTTTAACTTTTAATGTGGGTTTCAAAAGCATAAGTTTTTAAAGTCACTAGAGAAGCAGAATACTAGGTGTGGGGAAAGGGGAGACAGGGAAACATATCTCAAGTGGGAGTAATGATCCTCACACCCCTCATTTCACAATGGGGAAACTGAGGCCAAGAAGAGAAGCTCATATTTATCGTTGATCAAGGTCATATTTCACAGACAAAGTTTCTCCCATGACTGGCTTTCTATGATGATTCATACAAAACTGATTTCTTACAACCAGAGATTTTCATGGCTCTAGGCGTGTGACTTGGGACAATGTGCAAAGGTGTTTTGTAATACAGCAGCTTCCCCAACAGGTACAATACTCATTCCTTGATGACAGGAGTGGCAGGCACTCCTATCCATTGCCGAAGTCTTCAAAGGCATGTATATAAACAAAGCCTGACAACTCTGTTCCCGTGTTATGACCTGCTCACCTCCCCTGCCACTTCCAACTTGACTTCTCCCTGAGCAGCCTCCATGTTATTTGAGTCAGCAGGACTTCCAGGGACCGGGCAGCCTAGGATGCTGCGGGAGCTGTGGGTCTGAGTTCTTGAACCTGTTTGCTGCGACTGGCAGGAATGCTGGAACGCTGCTGCTCTTAGTCACAAACCTTCTTTCCAAAATAAGCCACATACGTTTTCTTAGTCTTAACTACTTCCTGCCCTGAAATCAATAAGGTTCTCATTCTGATGTCAATTTTGAAGCACTCAGTTGCCCACTTCATTCTGGAATGTTCCATTCCAATGGACAGTGTTAACAGGCACATGGATAGTTTCCTAAAAAAAAAAAAACTTTCAACACAAATGAGAGTATCCTGTGAATCACAATAGTAATTGAACCTCAGGTTCAATCACTCAAACCTGTTTGTACACAGATGTTCCAAGAAGTATTTTTCATAATTGCCACAATCAGAAGCGACCGAAATAAATGCCCATCAGCTGATCCTGGGGCAAACTAAATGTGGTATATCTACGTGGTGGATCAATACTTAGTAATGAAGCTAAGCACTGATACATTTTGAAACATGGATGAATCTGTTATTCTAGGTCAGAAAAGTCAGGCAGAGAAGACCTCGTATGGTATGATTCCACTTGTATGAAATGTCCAGAAAGGGCAAATCTACATCTATAATAGCAACCTTAAGGGCTGGTTAGAGCTGAAGGTGGAAATGAGGAATGATTGCAAATGGACGTGATGTTTTTTGGGGGGGTGATATAATTTTCTGAAAATTAGATTTCAGTAATGGTTGTTCAACTCTATAAATTAAACATCATCAAATTGTAAAGGTTAAAAGAGTATGTCTCATAGTACATGAGTTCTACTCCTATAAAGCATCATGAGTGAACAACCACAGCTTATAACAAGGGGGACACCTTTGGGGTAGAGTCACATCTGGTGTGGTTGGGTCAATAGACCCACTCAGCCTTTCAGTCCTCCTCACCCTGACCACTCACAGACATGAGTGACCTTCAAGTCACATGGGGGCCCTTCACAAAATGCAGCAATTTATAAAATAGACAGGCTGCCCTTTGGAGGTGAAAGCTGACAAAACCTTGGTTCAGGGACAAATGCATGCAAAGTGAAAAGCTTGTGGCAGTGGCAGCAATTTAGATCTGCAATTAAGACATTTAAAGTGTTCAGGGCTGGCACAGAGTTAAAGTAAATGTTGATTCAGTTGCAAAGTCTTCAAAAATGTAGGCTTGCAAAAGAGCCTTGTACCATTACTGAGGCTGTATTTATTTATTTATACATTGTTATAATCTGTAAAATATTCTTTTTTTTTGTCTCTCCAAGAACTTTTCTAACCAGCATCAGGACCCTTAGCAGGAGAGACTGGAAACAAATCTGAATAATGCATTCAAGATAATTCAAGAAATTACCCTTAACGAGTACCATATTCCCACCATTTTTTCCTTGTATATGATTCACCATTTGCAAATACTGATGTATAAAGAATGCATTAAATGTGGTAAAAGTTGAAGATAGCCCCTGTGGATAAGGCCTAATGGACACCATCATGAAATAATGCATACAGTGCAACCTCCAGACATGTGTCTTCAATTTAAAATAATTCAGCAATCATGTTCAACCAGAACCTGATTACACAAAATGGGACTCTTAACTCCCAGACTTGGATCAAATTTTGAGGCCAAAAAAAGAGGGTAGGGGGGAGATAATATGTTTTCATATTCCAGATACTGTGATTAAATGGTCCACACACATTTGTGCACATTTAACTTTTCTTTGAGTTTATCAAGGCACCTAGTACCACTTCCCACCTGTAAATATTTACATTGCTTTAGGAGAATTTGCATGAAAATCCTGCCTGGGATGCAAAGGAAAGAAAATGGGAAATAATTGGGTCCTCTGTCAGAATAGTATCTTTTTCAAAATATTGAATGAACTACAGTCTATTCTCTACTTTCTTGGAGGCTCCACGGGAAGATTGACTAGGGTCAGCTTTCTCGAGGGGTGTACAGGGTGACCCAGTACAGGGGCCCATTGTGTCCTTGGGATCTTGAGGGTGCTTTGATCCCACTTTGATCTTCTATTGGGTCCCTGGGTGCTTCCTCTTTTCCTATATGGCTGTGCATGCAGCTCTCCTCCCACAGACACAAGCAGCACTCTGTTCTGTACTGTGTTTTTTGAAATGGTAAGAAATCCCAGAATCCTCCTTTTTAATAGGTTGCCCAGTAATTAGATTTCTATCATTACTGCATTAGCTATTTATCTCTTGAAATGGTGGATATAAGGTATTTCGTGAGCTTCATGCAAAATACAAACCACTCAATTCAAATTGAATCTCAGATAAACTACATGTCTGCATCACTAGGTGGTGGGTGATAGGCTGTTTTTTTAACCCCTCAAAAGGAAAGCCTCAAGATTTGATTGGTTTAAAAATTAGGCAGCATAAATTTACTAGAAATAAATTGTTTTCCATCTGTGCTTTTTAAAAACCTAAATGGATGTATTTAGTATGGGTGATTTTTCTTTCCATGTTGGCAGTGTTTCTATATCTCTTTGATTGAGAAGTCTTATGGATGCTCTATGGGTCACGAGGTAAAAATGGGCCATTTCCAGGTGCTGACTAAAGGAAGAGTTCCTGTCTCTTTGGATTCGGACTTCCAGATCTGTGGTGGGGTGGTTCACAATCTCTCCTGGAGCATGCACTGGGGCTGAGGGGTAACCTTGAGACATCCACAAACTGACTTGTCCCAAGAAATCTACTGAAAGTATAATAGCAGAGTTTTCAAGAAATTTACTGCCTTCTTTCCCAGAAATTACAATGCATCCACCATTATCTCTTTAAAGACTTTACACTGAATCCCTTGGATGCCAGGTGAGAAGGGAAGGTAGTTGGAAAGAGCTCTGAGAATTCCAGGTAAGGTGACCCACAACAGTCCATCATTCATGTGACTATCAATTGTCACATGTGGTGTGACAAAAAATATAGATTGGGATTCATCATTCCCAGATATTTCTAAGAAGGGAGACCTAGGGTTGAACTTTCTCATCCCTCCATGGTGTAATTTCAAACTTTGCAACATAAGAATATTCAGGAAGTAAACCTATCATCCCTTTCTTCTTTCCTTTCTTGACATAGCGAAATTATTTTCAGTGTATACTCTGTGTCTCATAAGTTTGCAAGTCAAGTCAAGGGCCAGCCAAATAGCTCAGTGGATTAAAGCTCCTGCAAGCAGGCACAGGTGCCAGGGGTTCAATCCCCAGGCATGCCTTGCAGGCCCCACCCCACCAGCCCCACCCCAGGGGCAGGCTGAGAAGGCAGTTGAGACTGGGCTGGCCTGTAATCCCAGCTCTTGGGAAGCTATAAACAGGAGGATCACTATGAGTTTGATCTATGTAGTGAGACCCTGAACACCCTGTAGACTCTTCCCTAAAATAATAATAATAATAATAATAATCAACCATAAGTTTGTAGTTCAAACAAAAGGGAACTCCTTAATAAGGAGATTAAAGGTGAAGGATTCTGAGGGCCAATTGGAAGATTGAGGAGGAAAAGAGGGAAAATGGGGCAGGGAAGGGGAAGCGCCAAGCTCTATGGAAGGAGGACAGGCTCAGGCACCCCCCAGTTGGTGAAAACCAACCAGGGCGGTTGTAGTAGGCATGGGAAATTCAACTGACTGTAAAATGTTCAATTCCTATCCTTGTCATTCCCCAGAAGATGGAGTTGCCTGTTAATCAGGTTTTGGGTCACTAGTATTCTGGGTTTTACCTGGAGTTGTTTTAAAAGAGAAAGGAAAAAAGAGAGAGAGAGAGAGAGAAAGGAAAAGAGTTTTTGTTTAGGTAAAGGCAAACATAAAGGTAAATAAAAAGCCTTTGTGCAGGTAAATGCATAAAGATAAATGTGAGATGAGGCAGATTTCATGTTGATATCCTAGGGTTTCAATTCCAGAAAACATTCATGCTTCCTTACATGAGCATTAAAATGTTTTCCTCATCTGTCTATTTTTTATCTGTCTATCACCTATCTATCTCCCATTGGTTTATTTCTGTCTCCTGTCTTATAACAACATCCCACAGTGTTTGGCTGATTATAGGGACTCAGTAAATGTTCGACTAAATAACCTTTATTTTTGTGAAAAAAAATATTGTCAACTGGCTTCCATGGATATGTTTTCTTTTCTAAGAAACAGTCTCCTCAAATGAAGGCTTTAACAGCACATCAAACCTCAATTTCCCAATGAAACCCTTTGGTTAAAAGCAAAGCGCGCGCGCACACACACACACACACACACACACACATTACATCCATGAAAAGTAATTTTTGGATTTATGAATTACAGAATAACTATGGCCAGGGAGAGCAAAAGAAATGTAACACACCCCCAATTCAAAGATTCTGTTGTTTGAGAAGTTGGTAATAAATGGAAGGCCTGCTGATTTTCAGGTTTACTCCATTGTATTACATAGAAGCAGAGGGGTCACAGATTATGTAGTAGTTCATCAAATCTAAGCAGTCATAGTTCTAAGACATAGCATTGTTTTAGGTACTGTTGAGAAAGATAAAAGCATTGCCATGGATACATTCAAAATTCAGACAAATTAACAAGTATTCACAACCTATGAAAAATAATACACACAAGCTATGAAATACAGATATTTCTCATACAGCTTGGTCCAGGGTTTTGCATACTTAGACAGTCCATAAACATTTGTTGAATGAGTGGGTAAATAAATAGGATAATCAGGATGTGCGTTAGATCTTTCGATTCAGTCTCTGAGAACAGCGGACCAGATCTCTTTCTGATATTGTAAAGGAATCACTCAGAGAAAAAGCAAAGGGTAGTTCTCTGATTGCTAAGACTAGCGCACAAATTTAAAAACTAGGTTTGTGAGCTGCACCTTGCCAGAGGAGTTAGGCCTTGCATGTCACACAAGAAGGAATAGTGAGTTGGCCATTCCTATGGTCTCAGTTCAACAGGGACTTCCCCTGAACAATCAAAGAAAAAATTGTGTGTCAAAATGTTCAAATGAGTGTGTGTAGCTTAAGAAAGGCAGGTAGATAGAAACATGAGACAGAGAGGAAAATATTGCTTTCAGAAAAAGCCTTGTTGGGCTTAACATATGCATCATTCACGCATCAGAAAACAGTACACACTTGTGACTCTGTCCACAGAGCTCACAGCTGCAGCTTGTGTGTTTGTGTCTCGTCTCAGTGATAAATATGGGCAATATTAATGTCATCTTCCAAGCCCCCAAAATATAGCTGACTCTGTTCAACAGAGCTGGTCACACTGCTGCAGGTAAATCATCTGCAGATCATGTAATCTTCCGAGCATTTGCAAAGTCTGGAGGCTCAGAGTGACAGACCTGGAATATTGATATTTCTTCATAAGCCGTCATCCCACTTGAGTTTCTCAGAGTGTGTTCTCACTGACTTTCATGCAAACTGTCTTTTCAGGGGGCAACAAGAGAACCAAGAAGGTGTTGCAATTCAGAGCAGAATTAAGAGTTTTGGAATAGTGACGTGGCTCTCGAAACATTTTTATCCTTTACTTATTTTCAATAATGGCTAAGCTAGACCTTTCTAAGACCACTCCAGGAGAATCTCACTATTCTCACCAAGTTGTATCAACTGAAGGCAGCTTAATAATTTGATCACTATTAGGCCTATGACAAGAGAACTTTCTCTACAGCCTGGCACAGTATTTGAACTCAGCTGTTTCTCAGCTAAGATTCATGAAGTAAATGAAAGATGAAGAAGTGATAACTGAGAAACACAAGCCTATCACTGACATAGCAATTAGAGGCTTTGGAGTCATATAAATTCGGTTTCATAAAATGCATCCTGAAGAATATGAATAAACACAGTAATCCCTCCAAATGTATGGATGCTACATTTTAATGCCCTTACTGGATGTTTGCATCTCAGACAGTACCAACCCATTCATCCTTTTTTCCATGTTGTATGTCCTGCTATCTCCTTCTATCACTGCTTTTAACTTGGAGCCGCTATCAAACACCACAAGAGTTACTTGAACATAACCATTGTTGTGCCCTAAAAGTCAATCTGATAATTGGCATGGCTATTCTGTAACTACCATAGTGGACAGGCAGCACTGTATCCACAGCGTGGATACAGGGGCTGTAGAGATGATTCCTGTCCCAGGCAGGAGGGAATGGGTTGGAGAAATTTTATCATGCTTCTCTGCTTACTTCTGGTATTTTTCATTGAACATTTTCAGATTGTTGCTTAATTTCAGGTAACTTAAACTACAGAGAGTGGTGGTGGTGGTGGTGGTAGGGTTATTGTACTGTGCAAGGAATGGAATTAAAGTTCAAAAATCAAGGAGCAGAGGTAGATTTACAGGCACACACCACCATGCCCAGTCTCAATCGCCATCTCAGTGCACCTGGGGTTGGGGGCTGGCACAGCACGCGAGGGATCGAACCTAGGTCCCGGCATCTACCTAAGCAGGCAATTTAATCCACTGAGCTACCTGGCTGGCCCTTGGCATATTTTAAGTATTTAGACTTAAAAAGGGAAGTATTGCATTACCTTTTAAAACACAATCACAGAATCTAAGTATCACAACATTTATTTATTTATTTATTTATTTTTGAGCCTTTGAACTAATGATATTTTATTTTTCATAATTTTATTGATAAATAGCAATTAGACAGTTTCAAATCAAATTGCTAGGACAGTT
>NDGM010876088.1:0-12514 GCA_002564305.1 Octomys mimax
CATTCAGCTAGTAAAAATATACTGGGAATACCTCGGGCTTGTGGCATTATGAATGCATAACTCGTAGTAAAATTTGCTAGATTTGCTTTTGCATAATCTGGTTACTAATTGGCATTTCAGTTATAAGAAGGCAATAGGATAATGGTTCAAAGTAAGGTTATTTCTGGAACATGTTGGATCAGTTGAAACATTTTAGTTCTATTATCATTGACTATCGGTACATTCAAGCAGGGCACAACGGTGCAGCCTGCAGTGCTAGCACAGAGGGAGGCTGAGGCAGGAAGAGAAGACTGTTTACATGGCATTTGTGTTGTATTAAGTATTCTAAGTATGATAGAGGTACTTTGAGTCCTGCCTGGGGAATTTAGCAAGACTGTCTTAAAATTTAAAAAGGTAGGTGGGTGTGGTGGTGCATGCCTGTCATTCTAGCACTTGTGAGACAGAGGCAGGAGGATTGCTGTGAAGTAGAGGCCAGCTTGGGCTGCATAGTGGGTTCAAGGTCAGTCTGTACTACAAAGTGAGACCCTGTCTCAAACAACAAACAACAAAAACCCAATAAAACAATAAAGAAGGGTAGCTGGGGATCCTGAGAGAAAATGCACATTCACTAGTTAGCTGTGTAGAGTCTGTGTGTGTGTGCGCTTGTGTGTGTGTTCATAGAAGAAATGCAGCTTCTCTCCATAATCTGGGAGTTTGCATCTATAGGTTTTCCTAACCGTGGAGGGGAAAGGTTTTTGTCTGTATTAAACATATGCAGCATTTTCCCTTGTTATTGCTACCTGAACAATC
Organism: Octomys mimax; assembly: GCA_002564305.1. Taxonomy (NCBI): domain Eukaryota; kingdom Metazoa; phylum Chordata; class Mammalia; order Rodentia; family Octodontidae; genus Octomys; species Octomys mimax. Next base: position 790 of record NDGM010876088.1, read on the forward strand.
TAATAGTATAGTGACTGTTTACATGACATTTGTATTGTATTAAGTGTTCTAAGTACGATAGAGGTACTTTAAGGTATATGGGAGGACGTGTAATAAGTTATATGAAAATACTATGCCATTTTATGTAAGGGACTTAAGCATCAGAGATTTTCGGGTCCTCAGAGATTGTGAAATCAGCCCTTGGAGGGGTAGTTGTATATGTGTGTTGGGCCTTCTGGGAAGTTTGTACTTCATTCTTCCCTGTTTCTTGCCTTTGCCCTTTATTCCACCTCCGTGGGCCGGGGTGTGTGGCCCACTTTACTACCACCACGAAGAGTGGCTGCTCACCCAGGAGCACAGACAAATCATGAGTGCTGATTGCCAACTCCTCTCTGTTTCCTACCACTGGGTCAGGAAGCAGATGCTGCATTCATTCATTCGTTTGTTCGCTTTGTTCGTTCCATTTTTCTCTTCCTTCTGCTAAGCTTTTACCTCCCACCACCTAGCAAGTTGGGTGGCTTGAAAAGTTCCCTGATGAGTGGCAGTTACAGTTTTTTTTCTCTTCTTTGTTTCATTTATTTTAAAATGCTGTCACTTTTCTTATGGATAAGGGCTGGTTTAGACTTTAGGTTTAGGGTTAGTATAGGCAGAAAGCTTTGGTTTAAGGCTATATAAGTCTGTCAGGTTTTATTTATTTATTTTTAAAGACAGCTTGAGATATTGAACCTTACAAGTTGTATATACACTTAAGGTATATAATTTGATGCTTTTAAAATTAAAAACATTGGTAATGTTCCAATGTAGGAAAATATGATCATTTCTTAGATATTTAGATGAGTTTTCCAGTTTTGACTTTTAACTGTTTAAGATTATTACAATGTCGGGCTGGTGAGATGGCTCAGTGGTCTAAAGCACCTACTTAGAGTAAGCTTAGCAAAGCATAGGGACCGCAGTTCAATCCCCCAGCACCACATGCCAGCCAGGCCTGCCCCCTGGTGGGCTGAGCTGCCCCCCCCCCAAACACACTAAATAAATGTAAAAAATTGTTAAAAAAAAAAAAAAGATTATTACAATGTCATTTTAGTTGCATCAGGCTTGGGTGTTTGCTTTTTTGGTTTGTAAGCCAAAATTTATTCCCTCTCTTTCCTTTAAAAGAAAAAAAAAACAACCAATCTTCATTTTCCTGTAGTTGAGAAGAATTGTAGGTTGTATTGGGAAATGACAAAAACAAACAAGAAGACATTTTAAGCTGGTTGTGTTGGAACACCCTTGTCATCCTAGCACTCAGGAAGCTGAGGCAGGAGGATTCCTGTGATTTCAAGGTCAACATGGCTACAAAGCGAGTTCAAGGCCAGTGTGCACTTCATAGTGAGATCCTGTCTCAAAAGACAAAATAAAAATAAGATATTTTTTAATCACTTGAGTTACTTAATTTGATACATGAATACATTTTGGTGATCTGAGCTGACTTTAGATGTGGAGTCAGCCAGGAGTAGCCACTTAGGGCATGCTGGGAAGGATGGTCCGAATTAACTTCCACCAGCACAGCAGCCTGGGGGAAGCACTTTCTCTTCACATTAGCTGAGGAGAGATGGGTTGTCTAGAGCCAGCTGAGCCAGCCAGCTGGAGCTTGGTCTCCCTTTGGTTGCTGTCTTTAGCATCCTGGGGTGCGTGGGCAGGCCAGAGCTCTTCACGTGTTGCAACTTCACCTCTGTACATTGTCTGAATTCCTTTTAGTGTTCAGATAATAACATCTCAATTAGATCAATTGCATTTTTGTTTCTGAGCCATATTTCAGTCATAGGAAGATGCAAAGTACAACAAGGACAAACTAATCAACAAGGGTGTATTTAAAAGCAACTAAACTCCCAAAAGGCTGTGGTTTGGTATAGCTGTAGTTGTCTCCAACATTTGTGTTAGGTCTGAGATGAGAATTGACATTCACAATGAAGAGCGTCAAGCCCAGTGTGATGCTGAGTTTTACAAAGGCAGAACCGATTTAAAGTGCTTTATTTATTAAAAAAGGTTATGGACAGAAATATTTAAGGCTTTTTACATCCAATAAGATTGAGGAATAGTGGTCACTTTGGATAAGTTGCTTATTCTCTGAGCCAGTTGTTTTCATTTGTTGTAAACAAGAAAATGCTTGCTACAGTAGGAGTACTCCGTAAATTCTGTTAATTAGTGCTATGTTACTCTGTGTCAAATACAGTGGTGCGTCTGTTACTGAACTTAATTTGTTTTGTTCTGTGATTTTGGAAAAGCTGGCCACATTTGTGTTTGTGTGGGAAAGATGGCTGTGGTCATATTTGTCACCCAGTGCAGAGTTTGCAAACAAAACCATTTTACCAGCTGCTTCTGTTTGCAAACAAAAGCATTCCTCAGCTGAAGTTCTAGTACTCTAGGAAGGCATACCCTGGAGCTTTTCCAGTGTGGCCAGGTGAAAACTTCTGCTTTCACTTTAGAAACAGAATCATTGACTAATGCACCAGTGCCCGTGCACTTGTGCACACGCCCACGCACACATGCACACACAGACAGACGGGATGCTCAAGCCCTGCCACAGACTTACTAAGTCAGCATCTCTATTTTTGAAGTTTCACAGGTGATTTAGACGTGCAGCCAGCGTGGAGAACCAGTGCTGTAGATAGTTTCTACCTTTCTCTGTTACATTTCCAAGGATTATATAGTATCATAGGATGATTCCTTATTGTCTCGGTTACTTTTCTCTCATTCCTGGGACAAAACACCCGACGCCTCAAAGTAAGGAAGGAAAGGTTTATTTAGCTCACATTAAGTGGACATTTCGGTCTGTACTCAGCTGGCTCCAAGGCAGGGTGGCACTTGGCAGATGGCATCAGTTCATGGCGGTGGAAAACATCAAAACAGTAAGAGCACACGGGAGGAGTAGTGGCAACAGCGGCACCGCAGAGCAAGTCTCCCTTATGTTGCATTCAGGCTGCGGGCCCCAGGTTTGGTATGGCGCTCACACCCATAATCCCAGCAGCACACATACCCATAATCCCAGCCCTGGATCATGAATTAGTCACAAACTGTGGAAGTCTGCCCCATAACTGCATGAGGCTTTTGGGGGACAACTAGACATGAACTGTAACTCTCTTTTCTTTGTTTTAAAAACTTACATAATACCATCTGTGTAGAGTTTCAGAGTTTATAAAATCCTCCTTTGATCTCACCAAAGCTTCACAGTAATCATTTTTTTAAAAATCATTTTTACTTTATAGAAAAGATAGGCTCAGAGAAAGCATACATTAAGCGAAAGCGTTAAAGTAGTGAAGAGGACTTGTACCCAGGTACCCAGAATTTCTGTTGCTATTACATTTCTAACAGACTGCTTCAACTGCTGTTTAAATAGCTGGACATGTCTCCTTGCTGCTGTGTTTCTGCCTGTGTAGCTTTATGATCTGTTGGAAGAGCTGAGCTCATTGTCCATCTAGTGCTCTGCTGTAGGGTACTTTTAATATTTTGTCTTTCATCCTGGCTGTTGACCAACTTTAGCTGTTTCATGTTTCTCAGACTGGGTTATCCTTCCGTGAAATACAGAAATCATTATTCCAGTAAGTCTCCTCTTTACAGTTTTTTCTTGTAGGTAAGGTGCTAGCACTCACTTCAGCGGTGAGTCCTTGCCAATGCGTATCTGTGGTACATACACATTTGTTTACAACTCAGTGAATCTTACAGTGGTGAAGTATCCTTTGCCTTCCACATCTTTTTGGGTTCTGAGGGCTTGGGAGTGAGGGACACCTGCATTTGGATTGCCCCATGTCACGTCCTTCTGCTTGGGAGGCTGCAGAGCTCGGGAACAGCAACAGCATGCTTTTCCCTGTGGCCAGACACATAGTGTTCTATGTGGAACGCTTCCCTGTCTTCCTTCTTCTTGTGAGGTGGTCTTTCCACTCTAGATGGAAGCCTCTGTCTTCTCCTTGCCAAGGTCCTGGCTTCATTCTTCCAAGGAAGTGGGGGGGGGGAGAAAAGGGGGGAGGGAGGGAGAGAGAGAAGCACAGGGAAGGGAGGGGAGGGAGGAGGGGGTGTGTGTTAGAGGTGGCATGGAGGGCGTTCTAGCCCAGGGAAAGTGGGTGCAGGAGTTGAGGCCTTGAGTTCCTTTAGGGCACCTTGTCCTGGTTGGTTGCTACAGAACCTCTTGGCCACATGAGTGCTGTTAGGCTGAAAGGCTTCTCCAGCACCCAGCAAAGGTGCAGGCAAGGAGGAAGGATGGGTCGGAGCCCTGTTTGGCCATGGTGGCATTCTAGACCTTGATAATGACCCGCTGCTGCTTGGGTACCTTACTCTTGCTATTTTTTCATGGGTAAAACCCTATTTTTATAGTATTTATCCATTTGCACAAATTTCATCCCTTTAATTTTAATTATTCATCATGAACTTAGTAGGTTTGAATTTACAAACTTTAAAAGGTGAACGTTTTCTCAAGTCAGTGTTTATCATTGTTCTAGTAGCAGCCCAGAAACCAGCTTTCACTTTTATATGCCATCTCCAAACCTAGCTCACATTTTGTTTCTTTCTCTACATTGTAAGTGCAGGGCTGGGGAAATAGGTTGGTGGTCTAAGTGCCTGCCTGGCAAGTGCAGGACCTGGGCTCAATCCCCAGCACTACATGCCATGCCATCCCTAGAACCTGTGCCGGCCACCAAAACCAGGTGTGGTGGTACACGCCTATAATCCCAGCGCTGGGGAGGCTGGTATAGGAGGATCACTGGGAGTTGGGGCTGTGTATTGAGACCCCATACCAAATAATAAATAAATGAATGAATAAATATAGATTTAAAAAAAATTTAAATGCAGGTTCAATTTACCTAGTCTGAAATGTTTGGGACCAGAAGTGTTCTGCATTTTCTGAGTTTTTGGATTTTGGAAGCTATCTTAGGGATGGGACGCAAGCCTAAATATGAAATTTATTTGCATTCCCCGTGGGAGTAAGCCATCCATGGCCATTGCGTTGCTGTCTTCCTAGGGTCAGCTGTGGGCTACCACAGGGCGGTCTCATTCTGGAGCTCAGAAAGCTCCCGCCTCCAGCCGGGCTCTGGGAAGACATCGGCATGGCTGCTTGTGCAGCTCCAGCTCTGTGGTCTTTATTCTTTTTCTTTCCTGAGCCATGTTTCCACTTTAGTTTTTTTTCTTTAAAGGGAAAAAATAAGCTGTTTCCTGTTTGAAGGATAAAGAGAAATTTTTGTAAAACTTAATAACCATGCAAGGTTTTGGACTTTTACGATAAATATATGCTAAAGATCATCAACAAAGGGGCCAATTAGAGCTCCCGTCAAATTTACTTACATTAGGAGCGGAGCCAACAGACTGCATTTAATAGTCTCCCAGCCAGAAACACTATACCAACTGTAAAATAGGCACAACCACGGAAGGTTCATGTCAGAGGGTCCATGCTGTGGTTTTCGTAGAAGCAGCGTGTTTGAGTAATTTCAGCGCTTGACTCCTTGAATGGTGACAGTGCTCCTGTTTATGGATCACAGTGGCAATCAGCTTTGAAGAAATGTAGCAACAGGGCAAGGGGATGTAGCTTAGCAACGCGGCGCCTGCCTGGTGTGCAGTCACTTGGTACCAAAAACAAACAAAAAATACAGTGATTGATTTTAGGACTCAAAATAAGACTTAATAATGAAAAAATTCATAAAGGGCAAACAAAGGAGCATTAGATGGGACTTAAAATATAAATTACATTACTTCCCCAGGTCTTTGGGCGAGAGGCCTGGGTCTGTCTGCTCACTTAGTGAATTAGCAACCCCAGGCGTGCGAATTGCCTTGCACCAGTTGTTGCTTGCAGAGTCTGGCCTGACCTCAGGTTTGCCAGCTGCTGCTCCTTTTTTTTTCTCCTGTGACATAGGAATGGCTGTTAGATTATCCCGTGTTTTCTTTTGTCTGAGAAAGAGATAAACTAGTGCCTGGAGCAGTCACAGTGGGAAGAGGGGATTGCTGCAAGGGGCGAGAGCCAGGAAGGGTGCTCTTGTGTTTCTATGTTCTGAGATTTTCTTAAGCCCTTCATTTGTGATGTAGTGATTGAGGGTTGACCCAGAGTGCCTTTTGTCCCAGTGAGAGGGTTTGGAAGTGCTGCTGCCTGTCTCCTCACGCCCAGCAAGCATCCTGTAGGGCAGCCTTTGCCCGGTGCCTCAGGTGCCTCAGTGCGTAGCGGTGGTGGGCAGTTCTGGACGCACTGAAGTGAGCGTGGTAGCATAGGTAAGTTCAGCGCAGTGTTGGTCGAGAACCGCACGTCGGCCCTCTGGAACTTGAGCGGTGCTGTGCGTAGAGTCTGCTCTGATGCATATGAGTAATGAAGTTGATTTCAGGGTTATTTTTTTCAGATGCATGTTATGCTAGTAACTTCCAGTCCCTATCTGAAGAAAATAAGGATTCAGCACAGAAGTTTGTTATGCTTATGGCAGTTCATGTGTCCAGCTGCATGCCAGGAGGCTCGTCATCATCCTGGCTGTACCTTGGGCTTCTTCTTGGCAGTTGTCTCTGCTTCCTCCACAAAGCAGACTACATAAGAAAAACTCAAGAGGACAGGTTCCTGCCTCCTGTCTGTGGTTTAGCTTATCTGAATCCAGGATTTTTTTTACTTCCTGGTATCTCCCACCCCACCCCCTTGAGACCGGGCTTCACTGTGCAATTTAGGCTGGCCTTGAACTTACTATGTAACCCAGGTTGGCCTTGAACTCATGGTGATCCTCTTGCCTCAGTCTCCGAGTGCAGGGATTACAGGTGCGCTCCTCCGCATCCAGCTCCTTACTTTCCATTTAAGACAAACTCCTCTTTTTCTTTTGAATCTCTGTTTCCTGATCTTTCCTCTCAGCATGTCTGTGCTCTCCCAGTGTCACAGCATCTGTCCTCCGTTCTTGTCAGACTCCACTCATACATGAAGGATAGTCCAGCAGTTGTTTGGTTTCCCTATTGTTGCTTCTCTTTTAATCCTTTCTGACTACTGTCCTGTTTCACTGAGGTTTTGCAGGCAAGCAACCTCTTACCCTGCTGTTCCAGAGCACAGGTCCCAGGCCCCACGCTGCTTGTCTTCCGCCGTGATTTTCCCTGTCCCTTCCGTCTTCTCTGAGGTTTCTCCATGCTCAGCCGGTGCTGCGCCCTCCTGGATGCTGTCTCTGCTTCCTTCGTGACATTTCCCTTCTGTGGCCTGCCCAGTGTCTTCAGAATTTTGTCCTGGCTGGCTCCCTATGTCCCCTGGGTGCTCTCCAGGATGATGTGATACGAGCCTTTCTGATCTGAATTTCCACAGAGATCTTTGTTAAGCACCTGAATTAACCCCACTTGGGATCATGGATGGTCCTCAAGCTCAGTGTGTTCAAAACTCAGAGACCCACCAGTGTCTTCCGCTGTTCCTGATCCCATTACCTAATTCAGAAACGGAAACCTTATTCCTGGTTTTCCTTTCAGCTGCATCAATCTGGTGTCACCAGCCATCTGTTTTTCTTCCATTCTGAGTCAGCCCCAGGTTTAATTGCTAGTGCCAATGATGCTTTTTATTAGTCTTTTAAAAATTAGCAAAAGCTCTTTCTTCCATAGCTCATATTCTTCCACTGTACGTATCAGTGGCTTTGGTTTTGCTCTTCCTAATGAAGAGAATATAAAGCCACAGGCAATCCATCTCAAAATGGAGAAAAATGTTAAGTATATATGATGCTACAGGAAGACTGAGAAAGAAGCTGCTTGATTTAGTAATTAAGGTGGCATTTGACCTCGGAGGGAAGTGTTGGGGTGGTGTAGTGAAGCCTTTCACATGCCTATTCCTTTGTGCGCTTGTTTCTGGGATCACATCCATGTGGCACTTTGGTTCCTTGGTTCATGAACTTAAGAATTGTGGAATCAGAATCATGGAACAAATTCTGTGACCAGAATCATGGAAAATTAAGTTCATGAATCGGGTTATGAAACTTTGTTACCAGGTTCCTTCTTCTCCCTTGTTCATTTTATTAATTAGTGATTTTTCTTCAGTGTCACCACTTTACTCTCTCTCATAAGCCTTTCATTTTTCCCCCTGCCCAAATCTGAATCTCAAGATGTTTTAGAAATCAGCTGTTAGTCACTTCTAAAGCACTGTCAAGTCGTGGTAGCTCTTGATTGCTGAACTGTTCCTTTTCATCCCTTTTAGCATACTCTTCCTTGGCAACACAGCAGACAGTTTCTCTTTCTTTGGCCTGCTTTACCCTTCTGGTATGTGGCGCTCTTGGTTGTCCTCTCCTTCGAAGCACTCTGAATGGAACTCCTGGGACTTCATTTTCCTGATTGTCTTGCTGCATCTTGGTGGCTTTTGCTGGGTTTCCTTTGAGGTCTTCCCTCTGCCCCCTCAGTACAGGTGATCTTTGGATTCTGTCCTGTAGCTTGGTCTCTCTCAGGATTGTGTGTGGGTGTCTCAGGCATACTTAGGATTTCAGCTATGTCCATCTGTTGACTCCCAAGTCTTTTGTCTTTCGAGCAACTTTTACCAAGCCGTGGGTCTGTATTACTGCTGTCTACCAGACCCTCCACTTGGAGCTTTCACAGAATGTTAAATACAGTGGATTTGAAAGGGAACTCAGCCTTTGTACTTTTTGTTTTGTCTTAATGCAGGGTGGCAACAGCTGTTCCTCAGCCAGAGAAGATACCTAGGCGACATTATGTCTGCTTCCTCATTTTCTACTTTCATTGGGCCACAAATTCTGTTGATGCTACAGCTTAATTTCCTGAACCTGTGTTGAGTCTGCCCCTGAAGTCTGTGTTCACCATTAGCTTAGGCTCTGTCATTTCTTGCTTCATGGTTTTGTTTCCTAATTACTCTTTCATTCTGCAGGTGTTTCCTTCCTTTCTTTTGCTTCCAGGTATTATACTCAAAGCTAAGATTTGGGTGTTTCTTACATCTCATTTACATGTAAAATCCTTCCATGCCTCTCCTGTAACAATAGTAATGAATCATGATCCCTTTCATTTTGGGGTTGGTTGGGCCTCATAAATAATAAGTGGAAGAACAAGAATTTGAATCTTAATCAGTTCACTTTTATTTTGTTGCCCTTCCCCGACCATCTGTGGGTGCTCTTTAAAATCTTCCTGACTTGGCCCCTGTCTTTTTCCTCTCCTCTACGTCAATGTCTAGAAGTCTTGAAATTTCAGGCCTGTTTGACTTGTTGATTTTCCTCAGAGGCGTCATGCTTTCTTACACCTTTCTGTGTTTGGACATGTTCCTACCTTGTGCCTTCAGGGGCGCCCCTGTGTCTACCCTGACCCCCCACTGCACTTGTTAGCTAGCCTCTTCTACTCCCATGACATCGTGTGTGCACGACTGCTGTGTCTATATAAAACGTTTATAAATATATGTTCATTTCGGTGTAGTTTTAGATTTGCAGAAGAGTTGGCAGTGATAACGTAGAGTTCCCATAAAGCCCATGCCTAGTTTCCCTGCTAACACGCTGTGTCGCCATAGAATAATGGATGCGGCTAATAAACTAATACCAGCATGTCGTTGTTGGCTAACGTTGACACTCCACTGGGATTTCATAGGTTATTCTCCTGTGGTCCCTTCCATCTTGGAATTAGAGAAGCATCTGTTAGGGTTTTTGTTGTTTATTTTTTTTCTGTGGAATACCCCTCCGTGGGGTTTTCTCTGATGATTTTCTGTGGTTAGGAGTGAGGCGATAGGTTGGGAGGAAGACCAGAGAGGTGAAACGTTCTGCTCGTCGTCCTGTATCAGGACAGTGAGCTGACCTACCACTGGCGACCTTGGTCAGTGGCCTAAGCAGCGTTTGTCTCCTCAGATGTCTTGTCCTGTCCGCTCTTCATTTCATTCTTGTCTTTGGAGGCCAGCCCTCGAGTTTGGGGCAGTAAACTACCTGCCGTGGGAGTATCGTCATCAGTTCACTAGAATTTCTCTGTAAAGATTTGCTTTTTCTCTTTCATCTATTTATTCGTTCAGTCACTTAATTATATTAAGGAAGAGTAATTTGCTTTACACTTTGGGTTGTTACCCAGTATTGTATTATGTATTTTTCTGCTCCAATTACTCTCCCTTTAGCTATTGGGCACCCTTTCAGGCTATCTCCTCCCACCGCCTCAGCCCTAGAATCAGCCATTTCACCGAAGAGCTATAGATTTTCTTTTTCTTTTTTTTTATTTGGAAAAAGGTATTAGAAGCCAAAGACTGTGTGCTGCGTGTGTAAGGTGTTATGAGGGTATCATCACTTTTGTGCCTTTCTGTAAGCAGTTACAAAATTTATCTGCATACAAGCTCAGGCGTACGTAAATGTAATTATTTGTCCATCTTTATTATATTAAGCTAGATATGAGTGTGTACTGATGTCTGATTCATTCTACCCCTTTTTCCTTGCTTATCTAGAAATTGCCCTCTTACTGTGAGAAGCTGGACTCCTGCCACCATATACTCATGCTCAACTTTTGAACTGTTTCTTTCTTGCCTGCCTCCTTCATTAGTCTGTTAGTACCTTTGGCAGCTACTAAATCTTTGTGGAATGAGTGGTGAATCTTGAAAAGTTTAACACTTAAAATCTTAATATAAAGTTTGAAACAACTTTTAAACTGATTTCTTATGTAAAAAGTACTCATGTAAGTATTCACTGTAGAGATTCTAACTTAGAAAACAATGTATGAAAAGTAAAGCATCTCTGACACTCTGCAATAAAACTTAATATCTTGAAATAAGGCATTTTAGAACTTTTTCTTTTATGTAGTTATATGAATGATACAGATTTTTTTTTAAACAAGGATATGTACACTTAATTTCATACTTTGAATAACCCTTTTTCCATGTCATGTGGATGCATTACTTGGAATGGTTATGTCATATAGTTGTGCCGTGATTGAACTGATTCCCATTGTAAGATGTTCGAGTTACTGCTAATGTTCTGCTAGTCTAAACCCTGATGGATGTTGTCTTTGACGTCTTGGCATGCCGTTTCAGTTTCCTTTTAATGTATTCCTGAAAGTACTATTGCTGGATAAGTGCATCTTAAAGTTTTTAGTATGTTTCTGGGGTGAAGTTTTCATATAGAGTATGTGCTTTCTTATTGCTTGCCCTCAGTGAAGTTCTCTCCCTTGAGATCTTGCATTCTTTTGGGGGATAATGATGAACAGTTTATCTTCAAAGCTAGGAACTCACAACTATTTGTGCTGATTTGTTCACCTGCACAGAGTATTGTGTCAAAGAACGCACTGCAGTATCGGGGAAATTCCCAGCATGATGCCCAGGAGTTTCTGCTGTGGCTTTTGGACCGAGTTCATGAAGACCTCAACCACGCTGTGAAGCAGAGTGGCCAGCCACCGCTGAAGGTGAGATATGCATTCCCCTGGGCTAGCGAGGGGTGAGCTTCGGCGAGCATGTGAGGAGATGGAGAGTGTCCTTCCAGACCTCCATGGAGGCCTTGTGCGTTTAGGTAACAGAACAACACTCGCTAAGCTCTGGGTAGACAGAGCGTCAGATGGAGACTTGCAGGGCTAGCTTACTTTATTAAGTAGTGTACAGTCGAGCTAGACTGTGGGAGATGTTGTCCCCATGGAACTCAGGGTCTAGTGAGGGATGCACTTGCTTTCTCTTCTGTATGCAGTAAGACGCACACGTTACAGATCACTAGAATTAGTGCGCAATCAGCAAGGGAAGGTGTGCGTCTCTGTGCAGTGAGCACTGGATTGAACCGTGAGAACTGAGCCTTCACAGTGATGTTACTGAGAAGCATAATAATTCCCACCCAGTTTTGTAATAGGC
>NDGM010876153.1:0-14036 GCA_002564305.1 Octomys mimax
CTCACTACATAGACTGGACTCAGAGTGATCCTCCTGTTTTCAGCCTCCCAAGTGCTGGGATTATAGGTATGCTCCACCATGCCCAGTCTCAATCTCTGTCTTAGTGTACCCTGGGGGTTGGGCCAGCACAGCATGCCAGGGATTGAACCCTGGTCCCTGCATCTGCCTAAGTAGGCGCTTTAATCCGCTGAGCTATCTGGCCCTCCCTAGCCTCTCCTCGTTCTGTCCCAGCTGAGAAAATGCCATGTGGCCATCAAGCCCCTGGCAACTCCCCCACTACCAGCCCAGGAAGTAGATGACAAATCCAGTAAAATTGCAGAAGGGACACACGTGGCCGGCTGTGTGACTTTGGACATGGGATTGTTCTCTCTGGTCCTCGGTTTTGTCATTTGTAGAATGGGTGTGAGTGTAGTACTCCCCACTTCAGGGAACAACTGCTCCAGCTGAGCGCTGCAGCTCCTGCCCTCCTCCGCCCACCCCTGCCCATCCCCGCCCTCAAGCCTGGCTTAGCTCTTTGTGGCCATGGGGAGGTTCTTCATTGGCACTTGCTAGCTGGTAAACCTGGACAAGAGGCATAACCTCCCTTGGCCTTAGTTCCTCCCCGAATGGAATAGATGTGGCAACAGTCACACCTCTGGCTTAAAATGGTCACTCAGGTAACTTGGGGCCACATATCTCTTCAGGAATCTGGTGAGAAGGGATCTGGTAGCCCTGCAGGGTACAGGGACCTGCAAGAAGGGAGGGAAGGCCGGCCTCGGGGAGGGAGCCACCGGGTCTCCATGAGGCAGGACTTCCTCCTTCCCCACACAGAGCCTTGGGATTGTCTGGACTCCTTGTCCAAAAGCACAGACCCATGAGCCCACCCACCCCCTGTAGGACAGGTCCCAACTGAGACACTTCTGGCCACCTCCTACTGCTACTGGGATGAACCCAGGGCTTCTGCACTGAGCCCCAACACTGTGGTAGGACATGGTCTCACTAAATCACAAGTTGCCCCTACATCTCACTAAGTCACAACTTAGGATCCAGCTGCCTCAGCCTCAAAGAGTACAGGGATCACAGGCAGGCACCACCACACCCAGTTTCCTTAGTCCTTGCTGCCATCTAAAATAGGGTGTTTAATTTACTTGTCGCTGTCGATCCCTTCTGTCCTTTCCAGTGCCTCAGGGTCAGTCGCATTAGGCGGGATCCATGTTTGACTCAGACACAGGGAAGGGTGAATCCAAGCCTCCTATGTCACCCTGACCCTACTACGGGAGGGGATTAGGGTGAGGGTGTTTCTGGGCAGAGCCTAGGATGTCCTGGTGGCCTGGTTTCCAGCCTGGGCACATGTAAAGCTGGGGCTGCCCAGGGATTCAGGGGCCCTCGAGGGCAGTGCAGTACAGCCCAGCTTGGGGAAGCTGCCTCCAGGCACTATCGCAGGGATCAGCACTGCAGAATGACCATAGGACCCCATTTTCTTGTCACCAGTACAGCCCCTGACTTAGGGAACTCCAAGCAGAGCATCACTCCCTGGGCCTCAGTTTCCCCAGGTAGGATGACGACACCTCTGGAGACTGGTGAATTCAGGCCGGTAAAGCACCTGGCAGCCAGTGCGTGCCTGGGCAGCACTTGCCCAGCCCTGTCCGGCCCTCAAGTCACTGTGTCTTGTTATTTTTGACTGTGGCTCCCTGGCTTGGCCTGCATTTCGGACTCCAAAGGCCTCGGCAGGAAGACCACAGCGCGAGTGAGGGCTGGCTCCCTCATCACCCAGATCGAGGTGTAGAAACTTCAGGGAGGCCGCCTTGGCCAGGCCTTGCCTGGTGACCCTGTGTGCAGAATTATGTCATGTCACCAGATGCTGTTTGTAAACAGCACTGACCTTTCCCTAAGCGGGCTGGGGGGAGGGGCCCTGTGTTCAACATCTACCCCACCTTCACCCCAGGCCACCCCCACCCTGGGAGCTGTGGGGACCCCTGGCCTACTTGTGGGGCAGAGCTGGGCACCGGGCCCACCAGCCCCTGCCTGGCAGTGTCAACACCTCTGAGCACCTCACGACCGCCGGCCCTGGGTATTTTTAAACCCTGGCCCTGGCCAACCTCTGTCACATTCCAGCCAGGCTTGGATTTAGTGTGTGTCCCTGGGAAGGTATGGGGGCTTTCGGCTTCACTGAACAACAAACACTGAAGAACATTCCAGGTCCTGTGGGCCTACTGTGTGCCAGGCCCCTGTGTAAGAGAGGAACCCCAGGACCCAACCTCCCAGTGCCAGTCCCCACACTGCTCACACCTGACCACATGGGACCCAGGGCAGGGTCTTGTGATCCTGTGAAGAGGCCAGGGTGAGACCCTGGGGAATGGGTTCTGATGGGGACAAATGGGGCTTAAGCCCTGCCTGACCGGGCAGCGTCTGCAGCCACAAGGGAATAGGCCCAGTGCCCAGAGGAACCATCCCAATCTAGGTTGATGGGAAATTTTGGGCAAAGAAAAAGTCTTGATTTTTAAATGCTGCCAATGACATTTTTACAATGTTGAAAACATTCTGGAAGCCAAGGGAAGCTGTTCGTGGACAGGATTCAGCCCAGGGTCAGGGCATGACAGAGACACACCATGCTCTTGTTGTAGGCACACATGTGGCAGGGGCCACCCGGCGTGGCCCATCACCTACTGTGTGCTCCGCCTGCTTCTCTGCACCACAGGAAAAGGCTGGATCGAGGGGCCAAGGCCAACCAGAATGACCCACATCCAGCGGTGCTACAGGCCAGCTCCTCCTGGCTCAGTTTGCAGCCTTATTGAATTAAAATTTTATAATAAAAGCAAAGGGAACAACTGCTCCAAACCCATTGCTTTGTAAATTACCGCCGTCTGTGCCCTTGAGCTGTTCAGGTCGTTGTAGCCCGTGTCCTCCTTCCTGGAAAGGGTGCATTTGGCCCTGTCCAGCTGCATTCGGGGAGCACGGTGGGGCTGAGGCTGCGAGGAAGGGTTACCTCCACTGCAGCACCTGCCCCTGGGGTAACTGGGCGCCCCTCACCAACAGGGGGTGAAATGTTCAGTGGCAAACTGGATGGAAACGAACACGCTGATAAACATGTAATCTGTCAGGCGATGATCACTACCACACAATGGGGGGAGTGGGGGAGCGGAGTGCCAACATGGGCCGGTCCCAAAGGCTTCTGGGAGGAGGTAAGGTGGAGACTCCAGGAAGTAAGGGAGGGAGCCAGACAGACAGCTGGCAGGAGAAAGTTTGTGCAGGAGCATGGAGGCTTTTGCATGGAGGCAGAAGCTGGCTCCCTGGTTCAAGAGTGGGAATGTTAGTGTGGCAGGAGCACAGCGGGGCGGGTAGGGAAGAGGTTGGGAAGTAGAAAAGGGTCAGATCATACAAGGTCTTACAAGCCATGGTGAGAAGTGGAGTTTTGTTTTAGCAGGGGTGGGGAGTCCTGGGGATTTTGAGGAAGGGTTGAGATGATGTTGTGTGTCTTAGAAACATTTCCTCGCCAGTGTGGGTACAGTGGATCAGCGCTGGAAGGGACAGCACAGGGAGGAAAAGCTGGCTGTCACAGTCTGGGAAGTGAGGAGTGGCAGGGTGTCGGAGGCTGTGAAAGTGGCAGCTACAATGTGGACTTGAGATGGGCAGTGGACCCTCTGTATCCAGGGTTGGCTCAGGGTCCCTCTTGGGTATGAAACTCCATGGATGTTCGGGTTTCGAAGACAACATGATGTCGTGTTTGCAAAGACCTACCCACGCCCTGCGTTGGTTTTAAACCACCCTAGTTCGCACATAACACCTACCTGCACAAGCCTTGTGTGAACCGCTGACGCACTGCTGCAGCCCAGGGAATGGGGACAAGAAAAATCGGCCTGCGTTCAGGGCAGACACAAACGTTTAAGAGCAGTACTGATCTGAGCTTGAGGTTGAATCCACGCATGTGGAACCCACGGGTGGCTGTCAGGACCTGCTATGGAAGATGGGTGTGGAGCGACAGAAAAATGCCACCCATGATGGCCCTGAGCATCAGGGGGCGGGGGCAGGGGGCACCGTGGCACTTCCTGTGGTGAGGGTTGGGGGCTCACTGCCAGGTGGCATTTTAGGAGGAAGTGAATATGGGCTCCGTTCTGAGGTGAGTGAGGATCCGGGTGACACCCATGGAGGTGCCTGCTCGCCAGGTGGTATGGCAGTAGGGGGACAGCTCCCTCCCCATCCCCTCCCTCTCTCCTCCCTCCCTTTTTTCTCCTCCCCATCTCCTCCTCTCTCCTCCCCCTCCTCTTTTACTTCTCCCCTCCCCCTCCCCCTTTCCTTCCTCCTCTTTCCTTTCCCCTTCCTCCCCACTTCCTTCTCTTCCTCTTCTTTTGAGATGCTACAGTAGAACCCCGGGCCTCTTGCGTGCGAAACACACATCCTACACAGTCACACGGGACCAGGAGGAAGGTCTTTTGGAGGGATCCAGTGACAGGCGAGAAGGCCGGGCAAGCAATAACATCATGATGGCTGCACCCGCTAGTCAAAGGAGGTTGAGGTGTACACTCAGGGCAGTAGGCGAGTTATAAGTGGGTGCAGGCTGCGGAGTTCACTGTTGCAAGGAAAAGCTTCTGCAACTTCCGGTCTTCGGCCGTCCAGGTGGACGAGCCCCTGCTGGCCGCCAGCTCCCTGCCCCGCCCCTGCAGCAAACGCTCTGGGAGCAGCCCGAAGCCTGTGCCAAGCCAGCCAGTTTCTTGGAGATTGTTTTTGCCGATGAATCAAGAAAGCAAAGGGAGAGGGACAAGAGTCCAGGGAATATTCTGGAAGCTGTGTCTCCAGAGGCTGGGCATCAGGATTGGCCCTCAGTCACTGCTGGAATGGGAGGGTAACCAAGGCCACTCACCGGTGTGAGCTGGAGTATTGTGACAGCGCCACTGCCCAGGGCTCTTGGGAGGGAATACGGGGCGCAGCTTCTTGGCCTGGCCAGAGACCACAGGCTGAACTTTACCCTTCGATCTTTCTGCTGTGTGACCCTGGGTGTGCCATTTATCTCTCTGAACCTCAGTTTTCATATCTGCGTAGAGGGACAGTGACAGCGCCTGGGGAGTCTCTCTTCTGGCCCCTAGAATTGTTGGGGGATAAAGAGAGATAAAAACACAGCCGTGACTCTTCCGGTGCCCGGTACCTGCCAAGCTCCCCTAAATGTGAGCTGCCAGTCACCCTCTGCAAAGTTAGTCTTCCTCACTGTGCATTTACTACCTGCCAGGCTCTGGGCCGCAGGTGTTGGTTTAAGCTTCCTCCTTTCCGTGTGAGCAAGGATTATCACTGTTTTTCTTATCTTATTTTCTGATACCAGAGATTGAACCCAGGAATCCCTGTGCATTATCCCCAGACTTTTTATAGTCCATCAGGGTCTTGCTAAGCAACCTGGGCTAGCCTCAAACTTTTGACCCCCTGTCTTGGCCTCTTGTATAACAGAATTTACAGGTATGCACTGCTGTGCCCTGCTCAAGTGACGACTGACCCCTCCATTTATCAAGCAGGGAAACTGAGTCTCTGAGAGCTGGCCTGGTGTGGCAGAGGTAAAGCTGTCTTGGGTCTGGTCTTGAAAGCTGTTCTTGTCTTCTTTGTGTACCGCCTGCCTACAGACTGGCCCTGGCTCCAGAACGTGGGGCGGCAGCGCTCGGTGTGGACCCCCGTGTCCCTCCCAGAGCCAGTCAGCTCAGGCTGCAGCCTCGGCCTGGGGTGTGGACAGGACACAGATGGGTTGCTCGGGACAGCCAGGGGCCTGAAGAAGCAGGGCCACCTTGCACCAGCCCTGGCCCTCAGAGTCCAGCCCAGTACCCATGTCATCAATAATCGTGCCCCAAAATAGTTCACTGGGCCAGCCAGGGCAGAGGGCCGGGACGTCCTGTTCCTGTCGGCTCTGGCCAGAGTGACCATGCACTTGGCCTCCCAGTCTGAGGCTGCAGGAGGGGAGGGCAGTGTTCATCTTGCCTAAGGTTCCTTCGTGGGAACGAGCCAGGCTCCCAGGCACTAGCACACAGCCTCAGGCACCATGCAGCTTCCGAATTCACTGCTGGTGAGGCAGAGAGCCAGGGTCGCAGCCGTCTTGGGGGTGGGCAAGAGCAGCGGCTCTGTAGTCCACTAGGTACAGGATCAAATCCCAATTTGGACATCTCCTAGCTGTGTGACTTTGGGAAAGTTGCTTTCCCTCTCTGGACTTTGAGTTTCTCACCTGGAAATTGGAGAGAAATATTTGATTGTGATTGTTGAATCCAAGGGGATTCATGTATACAGGGACAGTTTGTAGATTCTGTAGATTTATTTATTATCTGTTCCTTCGCTTCCCACCTTGAAAGTGTGAGTTCCACGGGGGAGATCTTTGCCTATTGTTTACAGAGGGACTGCAGGACCTGTGGGGAGGAGGACTCGTGGGTTGTGGATAGATGGATGAATGAATGATTGGATGGATGGATGGATGGATGAGTAATGAATACCCCACTTGAGAAAGAGAAGCAAGCAGAATGTGACCTGCGAATGTCCCAATGAGGCAGTAGCTCACGTGTGATGGGGAGGGCAGAGTTAGACCCTGGAGGACAGTGTGCTGTGCAGAGCCCCCACGGGGAGCACAGGAGCAGGGCCACAAGGCTGGAGCGCTGGTGGCAGGTAGCCAAGGGACCCCTGGCTGGGTGAGCTCAGGCAGACAGGGGCTCCTCCCTGGACCTCCAGGTTGTCCAAGGTTCACGTAGGAAGAGCGGGGCTGGGCTCCCCACCATTGGAGCACACTCACACACCCTCCCAAGGCCAGCCCTGCCCTGCACCTGTACGGATGTACTGAGCCCTCTGGACCCTCAGAGACAGGTGCTGTCATTTCTGCCCTTTTACAGATGAGGCCCTGAGGTCAAGTGGCACTGGAAGTCAGCCAAGGTCACACACAGTGTGGCTGAGCCTGGAAGGCCCACAACACACCCTCCTCCCAGCATGGGCCACATGAGGGCCACATCAGCTTGGCAAGAACTTGTTCCCTCTTACAGGGTCCCTGTTTGTCCCCAGGGGAGCCCTCTGCAGCTCCTCCTCGGGAAGCCCCCCTGCACCCTGCTCTGTTGTCTCAGCTCCTTCTCCACCTCTGGCCCCTTGGCCTTCATTTCATGAAGTCCTTGGGACAACACTGGGCCCCCCAGATAACCCAGCTCAACCTGTGGTCTCAAGGTCCTTCCCTCACTCACGTCTGCCAGGCAAGGGGCCACATTCACAGGCTTCAGGGCATAGGGTACTGTCACCTTTGGGGCCATAATTCCCCCATCATGGGAGCAGAGCCTGCTCCACCCTGCATCCCTGACCCTGGCCTTCCCCAGAAACACCAGGCCAGGATGGACAGAGGGGGCCACAGTGATGCTGGGAGAGCTGGTGGCCTGGTACCCCCAAGGCAAGCAGGGACTTCGCTGAGGAGCCCCCAGGAGGAAGGGGCCTGGGTGGCTAGAGCTGCTGACTGAAAGAAGCTGAACATTCTGGTTTTCAAACATGATCTCCAATTTTCAAACTCTCATGAATAATGCAAAAGTAAGAGAAGCACACACATGCGTGCGTGTGCACACACACACACACTCTCAGACACACAGGCCAGTGAGGCCTACAGGCTTTGTGTCCGTGTTCGTCATTCACCAGGGAGAGAAGAGAAGGCTTGTTTACGCCTACCAAGGCCCAAGGAAAGGTGGCTGCAGGGGGATCCTTGTGTTCCCTGCCAGGCGGGGGAAGCCCAGGCAGGCTTCAGTCAAGATGGAACAGCAGGCTTCCCCTGGGTGAAGGGAGGCTGTGCAGGCTGGGATGAGGTCGCTGGCTTCTCGGGCCTTTCCTCCCAGGAGAGGGGACCATGTAGCTGTCACAGAACAAATGCTGATATGCACCAGGAACCTCCCTGGCCTGCAGCTCAAGGGTCACAAAGCAAAGTGAGCCCCTAGCTCCAAGGGAACAGGCCAGGCCACAGAGATGAGTGGCCTGGAGCTCTCAGGGCTGTCCTGTCTCTCCCTCCTCTGCTGTCCCCTGCTCCTGCATCTTGTCATTGAAGGAGGTGTGGCTTGAGACTTTGGCTCGACTGAATACCTCTCCCCAAGTGGAAAGACCGAGGCCAGGACACAGGGGCCACACAGTTAGGAAGGGCAGAGCTAGGAGGAAATCCCTGACCCAGTGACACTTCTCTCAGCCCCTCTGCCTTGGTGGGTCAGTGGCCAGCGCGGGCCCTGAAGCAGCACAGAGGAAATGGCCTCCGTCATGTGGGACTTGCTCCTCCTGGTTCTTGACCTGGAAGGACTATGATGCCTAGGAGCTTTTGGAAACATCACATGGATCCCCTGTCTTTCTGCACTCAAGGCCTGGCTTTCCTTAGTGTCTCCTGAATCCCAGGGAGTCATCCAAGGCTAGAGTCCACCTTGAGACCTATGACATGCCAAACACCCGAGAGGCACAACCTTTTTTAATCCCATGAGGCCATCGCTAGGGTGGATGGGAAACCATGGCTGACAGGGCCTTCCGTTACCCAGGGGGCACAGCCAGAGAGATGTGCACATGCTGGCCGCCATTTGCCACCTCTGTCCCTGCTGCCAGTGGGGAACTGGCTTGGATCCTCCAGGACCTCTGCTGTCACCCTGGGCAAAGTCCAGAAGGTTCCATTTTGGCAGAAGTCCCCAGTTTGGTGGCTTCCTTTGGGGACCTGGTGGCTGCGTTCCTAATGTGCTCAGGCGCCCTTCCCAAGCCCCTCCTTCAGCCTCCAAACCCACTGAAGTGTTCATCTGCCTCCGGCTGAGGGCGCTTATTGCTGGAAAAGAAAGTGAGTGGTGGGCACTGGTGCCGGGCCCAGGAGCGGCCTGAGGGGCCCAAATTCTAGAGGTGAGGTGAGGGCCTACCCAGGAGATGGGAGCTGCCTGATCCAACTTACATCCTTATCAGCACTGGTTGGCAGGCCCACTAGCAGTCAAATCAAAGCAGGCCAGGTTGTTTATTGGCTTTGCCCTCCTATTTGACAAAGACGAGATCAAAGGTGAAATCAAGCTCTCTGCTTAGCCCTCCTCCTCCTCCTCCTCTTCCTCCTCCTCCTCCTCCCTCCTTTTTCCCTTCCTTTTGGAAGCCTGAGCACCAGAAATGCTTCAGTCTGAGGGGCAGTGTTTCTTGCCCAGCAACAGAACGCTGACCTCTGCTGTTTCCTGAGTCTGCTGCGTCCAGCAGCATACTGGGCTGTCGTGTTCAGGGGCTACAAATACCGATGACCACGGCGGCTAAAGGGGACACATGGAGGCTTGAGGGCAGCCAGGTGGGAGGCAGTAGGGAGTGGTGGGGACTAGGGTGAACTGGGGAGCCCCAGAATCTTCCCAGTGTTCCACAAAAGTGAGGGCCCACTGTGGGCAGGCTCTGGGGACAAGCCAGATGTCCAGATGTTTTCTGTGAAATCTCGGGTGATACATATACGTGCTAGGAGAGGGGAGTCTGCTACTATTTTCTGCTAATGGTGTGCTATAGGGCATTTTGGATTAAACATCCTGCTTCCCCATGGGCTGCGGTGCTACCTTTGCCCTAATTTTTCCTACGGGTCTTCTATTTCATACTTTTCTCTGTGAACTTGAAGATGATTTTTTCCAGTGAAAAAACTTCTATGAGTCATTACTTGACATTGAATTGGGTTTATCTTTGTTGGCAGAATTGACATTTTAAGGAGGAGAAATCCATCCTGGGAGGCGGAGACAGGAAGATCTCAGGTTTTAGCACAACCTTGACAACATAGGAATTTAGTAAGATCCTATATCAAAAAAATTTTGTTAATAATTTTTAAAAGTCCGGGCGTATAGCTCAGAGTGAAGGGCCTAGGTTCCATCTGAGGTACAACAACTAAAGAAATAAGTAAATAAAATTAAAATAAAAGGGATGTGAAACTTTCCTATCCATTTGTCTTCATTTTATTTTATGGATTTGGGGACAATTTTATCATTGTTGGTGCTGGTTTGTTTCCTTCAGAAATCTCTTGAGTTTTTAAGATGATGGCAAAATTTCAAACTGTTGGTCCTGAGTGGGCTGAGTCCCCATGTGCCCCATTGGGCTGTGTTGTCCCAGGGCCCCCTGGGGCCCCCTGAGGCTCAGGGCAGCGGCACACACTGTTACTCAGAGATAATCTGTCCCGGGCAGGGAGATCTCCGGCCAGAGACTTCGGGCCAGGCCTACCCGGGTACTGGCTGCTCTCGGCCTGACCCCGACCACTTCCTCCACACTCCCCAGATGGGCCCGGAGAACGCCTTCCTGGAAGGATCTGCCAGCTCATCTCTGAGGCGCTCTCAGCAAGGCCAAAAAAAGAAAAAGAAAAAACTTGGGCAGATTGCTTTTTAAGAAGCAAAGCAAAATTTTAAAATAAGGGGTCAAGGAGGCACAGGGACCTGCGGACTACGCAGCACTTCCTCTGTCAGGGCTCCTGCACTCTGGGCCGCAGCCACAAATCCAAGCACAGATGAGAAAGTAGGGGGTACTCAGGTGATGCTGGCTCAAAAGTCAGGGTGACAGGGCTGAGAGAGGCCCGGGAGGGACCCTTCAGGGTAGGGGACATTTGTAGGGACTAGAATAATGAGAATGCCACAGCTGGGGGACCCTATTGTCTATGTGACCCTGATAGCAGGAAAACCACTGTGATCTTGGGGCACACAGCCTGCCGGGCCTTTGTGCCTAATTCTACCTTACATGCTTGGTGTTTTATTTAATTTATATTCTATATTTGCATTTCCTAAGAAACATAGCCAGGGAGCTTTGGTCAGCTGCCCCCGAGACAGGTTTCCCCATCTGTCTACCCATGTGATTGGAGTAGCCACCCCGAGAAAGCGACAGGCAGATGTGAAGACATTACAAGAAAATGACCCATGGGATTCATGGGTGATGCCAAGATGGGCCATTATCAGGATATTTAATAATCATTTTTCTTGTATTTTTAAATTAGCCTCAGAGAGGAGAGGTTAGCACCTCCATAGGTGCAAGTGAAAGCTGAAGGCCTAGAGGGTCAGACCCCAAGGGCTGAGCAGCGAGCTGGTCAGTGGTGACAGGGCAGCATCCCTTTGGAGCCCCCACCAGGGACGTGAGACCTTGGGCAGAGAGGGCCCCATCCCAGGGAGAGACCACAGGCTTCTCTTCCGGTGGTTTTTTTTTTTTTTTTTTTTTTCCTTCTCTATACTGCTGTTTGTTTTTGTGAGTGTCACACTTATCTGATGTCACAGGTTTTGGGAACCCAAACCACAGACATAAATATGCTGTGTTCTTTGGAGCCTCCTGGTGAGATAAGGGCGGGCGCTGCGGGGATGTGGCGTGCATGGGCCCGGGTCTTGTTTTTGAAGAACTAAGAGCGTCAGACTTGTGCTGGGTTCCACAGTCGTCAGCATGTGGGGTGTGGCCTGGGGCACTGTGGCCTGGACGACCCTGGGGGCACAGAGAGGGTCGCACCCTCTGTGGTGCATCCCCAAAGTGTGGTGGGGGGAGCCTACCTGCAACAGCAGCCCCACCAATCAGCAACCCCTGCAGTGTTCGGTGTACGGCAGCCCCGGGCCAGGGCACGTCAGCTACCTGTGTCTCCTGCCTGATTCTAGTTAACTTGAAAATCCTGTTTGGTTTTCCTGTGCTTCTTGAGAATGTCACTCAGCCTGGCGAATCCTTTCTGTGACCTAAGCAGTACTCAGCTTCCTGCTTCCACTCTGGCCTCTACACAAACTGTTATCCACACACAGTCGTAGGGATGCTGTGGAAATCTGTCGCGGTCTGTCCCTCCCCCCCCCCCCCACGCCCCATGAGCCCCACTTCACTGGGCAGGGAAGCCAAGCCCCTCCTGGGCCCCCGTGCGTCTCCACACCCACAAGGCTTATCCTGCCTCAGGACCTCGCACTTGCAGCTCTCCCGCTTCATGCTTCATCGCACTGCCTGCCTGTGGAGAGGCTGACCTTGCTTCCCACTTTGCCAAAACAGTCACCCCTTCGCCCCATTTTACTTTTCTTCATGGCTCCTTGTCACTCCCTGACGTGGTGGAAATTTCTTGCTCCTAGATCTCAGTGTCCATGGGCTCAGTGTTTCTGTGGTACGTGGCACTTGGAATGAATGCAGCAAATTCTTCCTGTTCGTGATAAATGAAAGCATGCTGGAGCCAGCTACTCAGGCCAGGAGTCTGGCCCAGGTTGGGAGGGCCGTGAGACTCTTGAAGGGTCCTAGGCTGGGTTTATAGCATCTGTGTAGTTCTGGAAAGCAGCACATGGGGCAGCAAGGCCCGGAGTGCCACATGGCACCGCAGCCACTGGATAGAGGACCTCCCTTAGAGGGACAAACCAAGCAATATTCATACAGGGGTTGACATATGCTTGGCACCTAGAACTGCCCAGCCCTGAACATCGTCAGTAGCGATACAAAGGAACTGTGACAGCCAGAGCATGCGCACTGGGGCATAGGAGGAGGGCTTCTAGATCGGGGCTGAGGGTATGGGGGTCAGAGTGGAAAAGGTCTGGGGCTCGTGAGGTGGCTGAGTGGGTACAGCTGGAAGAAAGAAAGAGACAAGGATGGAGCTGCAAATCCAGTGGTCACTGAGGCCATGGGGGTTGGACCCTCAAGACCCAAGAGACCCCACACTAGAAAGAAAATCTGGATGGGCCCTCGAGGGCCCTTAGCTAGAGGGAGTAGGGAGAAGAATCTAGGATGCAAGTGAAGGAGTCAGAGGCTGAGGGGAGCGGTACCCAGCTACCCAGGAGCCTCTAGCCATGTCCTTGTGCTGTGTACCCCTCCCAGTTGGGGCTGAGGGCCCTTCTACACTGTGACACACATTCATCTGTGTCTCTTGTTTTCACCAGCAGGATGAGATGAAGTGACAAGATCATTCATTTGGGACTAGGTTTCTAGAGCCCTGTGTGGTTCCATGTGCCTCTCAGGCCCTGCCACCACAATGGACAAGTGTGTCCAGCATGGCCCAGCTGGTCCGAGGAGAAGGATGAAGGGATGCAGGGCCATGGTGGACCCAGCCGGCTGTGGCCCCCAGCTGAGCAGGATGTAGGTCAGCAGGTCCCTGACCCTGAGAGCTACCCTTGGGGGACCTTGCTATACTACCAAGCCAAGGCCAGGATGGAAGTGAGATAGACAGCAGTGAGCTGACAGAAGGGGACAGTGACCAAACCCCAGTGCCAGAGGGGCATCACACCCTGTGCCACCCTGGTCAACTCTTCTCCCCAAAAGAGGCCCCTCTTCATTTTGAGGGTACATCAGCACCTAGATCCAGGAAAGGGATCCCAGCCCAGGGCTGTCCTAGGGCAGAAGCCCAGGCGGGATAATGGCAGAGAGGACGCAGAAACGAACTTGTGTCTTCCATGACATCCACAAGCAGCTGCATTGGTGACACCTACCTGCCGCCCCCCTCCCTTTCTGGTTGCAGACCCTGTTCTATTTGGGGTCTATAGGAAAGCAGCTCCTCCACTCCTTCATGGCCAGGGGTGGCCCTGGGATCTGGGTAGGACCAGTGCACATCTGCCAAGGGGACTCCTGGGAAGCTTCTGATAGGAGACGGGTGGCAGGGGCATACTCGCCCTCACCTGCTCTTCCTGCCTGCTACAGAGAAGCAGCCTAAAAGGCCAGATGGCCATTGTGTGTCCCCAGGGCCAACCCTGAGGATGAAAGTTACCTATTTAGCAGAGCCTGGCAAAAACCAAGAAAGAACCCACACTCCTGGAGGATCACAGAGTCGCCCTATCAGCCCTGCAAACCCTGTGAGCCCCTGGAAATCTAAGAGCAAGCGTTGCCAGCAGCCCGGCCATAGGCAGGCAGGGCCCATGTTCCTTGAAGCTCCAGGGGTCCACTCAAGCCACACACCATCTCCAGGCTGGCTTGGCGATGAGGTGTCCCGGCTGGGTTTGCAGCTCTCAGGCCTAAGATGTGCCCTGGGCACAGTGAAGTCTGACGCTAAGCAGATTTTCTAGGAACTGAGCCAGCCCAGGCCTGGACAGGAGAGGGCCGGTATGCATGGCTGCTGTTCCAGAAGATGGCACAGAGAAGCAACTTCCTGTTTGTCCTCCTGCTGCAGCCAGCGGTCCTCGGCTAAGACGTGGGATCCA
>NDGM010876299.1:0-10286 GCA_002564305.1 Octomys mimax
ATATGTTCAAATTTAGTAACATAAAAGAATGAACATTGAAAATGCTTGTGTCACTGTGGATCAGAAATTTCAAACACATAGAAAGATTGCTTGACCTCCCAACCTTAGTCATGGTCCACAGTGGCTGGCTAATAAATGGATAGAGATGATTGGAATAACTAAAGCCAGACTGTAGGTTATACTGGTTCAGCTTTCCTGTTGCTGGGGCAAAATACCCAACACCCACAAGGAAGAGAGGTTCATTTGGACTCAAAATTTTGGAAGTTTAGTCCCTGATCTACCCCTAAAGCAGGCACACTGTGGCAGAAAGTTGTGACAAAGCAAAGCTTAGATCAAAGTGCTTTACTAATCTCTCAGCTGGCTCTCAAGCCAGTCAAGTTAACAACCCAGCTTAACTGTTACATAGATTTGGAGCCTCAACTCTTCATCTTGTTTTACCTGCTGAAGCAGACATGTCCAAGAGGACATGTCACTCATGTGACTGGCACCTGGACCGAGATTGCTAGGGCATGTGGGGCTGCCTTGCATTGCCATCCCTCCACCTGAACACATAGGCTTCTTCACTATGTAGTGATCTTATGGTGATAAACACTCTTGCTTGGGTCCCTGGGAAGAGCAGAAGCTGCAGAATCTCTGGAGACAGAAGCCACTTTGTCATGTTCTACAGCCCAGAGAGCAAAGCAGCATGGAGGTGAAGTGATTTATTCACTTTCTGCATGAATTTACAGCTGTACAATGTGGCTCTAGCACCATAGGGGTTGCAAATAGCAATCTAACCTTGAGAGCACAGGAGATAGCAACTTGGCATGCTCCTACTGAGATGCCCTCAGCCAGCTCAAGAGGCAGAATAAACAAAGACAGGCTTTCAAAGTGAGAGAGAAATAACGCATTGTACATTGCATAGTGGTCATAGAAAACAGCCCAATTAATGAGCACAAACGAGACAACCCCGTTGGATCCCCAGATACAAACTGAGGGCACTCAAAGAAGCCTGAGGGTTCTCGGTAAGCAGCTAAAGCAAAGCTAGTAAAATGTAGATTTTTCAATCTTATACAAGCTCATTTGTACAAAGTACTGTGTGATGATGAGAATCATATTTTACAATATTTTAGGTCAAGCTTTGAGTTTAATAACTTTACCCTCAGGGGTTTCACATCTAATTGAGAAACGAAATTAATATATGTTAAATAATGACATAAGACAGCATAAGATCCATCACCAGAGAGCCCTGAATAAGTGGTTCACACATTATATTTATAGGAATAAACTCTAAGAAAGAAGAGAAAATTCTGAGAGCTACAAGGGACAGGGGTCCTCATGGAGGAGGAAGACTGGGACCTGTGCTTTATAAGTTGGTGCAGCTTAATTAGGCATCAAGTAGAAGAAACTAGAAATATGCTTAATGACTTTTGGCCCAATCCACAATTATTTTCTCCTAATCATTTAAAAAATTTTAAGTCATTTCCATTTTTAGTGTGCTATTCATGGAACTCCAGGGTCTGAAGATTCTTGGGAAGACTGAGTTGGAAGTGGCTATATGAGGGCACTGAAAAATCAAAAGTAGAGGAGGGGTTTTATAGTGACTATTTTCTTATATATCTTCTTTGACTGGAAAGGAAAGAATCTAGGAGAAGGATTGGCATTGTGGGTCAAACAATCATCACTGTAATTTTTCAATTCTGCTGTATTAGCCCAAGAATAGCCATACTCATAGGCCAGGTGTAAACAAAGGGATATTGCTGTAACTATACTCCAATAAAACCTTATTTACCAAGCCAGGTGGCAGATTGAATTGGGCTTGTGATCCATAGCTTTCCTGCTCTTGCTGCAGGTATTCTTTGTAATTTTGTGGACAATAGCCAGCATCTACAGAGTTCACCATTGAATATAATGTAGTATAAAAGTTTTTCACTCAGTAGATATTAACTGTAAGTAAGTCCATTGTGCTTTTGGCACAGTGCTTGTCTAGTGGAATGTAATTCTGAACAGATAAATATGATCCCCACCTCACACAGAGTTTCGAGCCTTGGAGGAAAGAATTGAGACAGGGAAGGAAGTTAGTCCAAAAATGTAAGCCAACTTAGGAAATGGAGTGACCAGAAGTGGCTTCCCTGAGGAAGGAGCACTAAATCTGAGACTGAAGGAACTCTTTTTCTTAGCATAGATGATTTGTGAAAGGGAGAGACATTTATGTCAGGCAGGAGAAGTGTGTTCCATGAAGAAGCAGCATCCATCATCCTTTTCAGATTTCAAATACAGCAGTGAGAGAGACCATTTATGTTCATTCACTTATTTAGCTTTATTTTGATAGTTCTGTGGGTAGAATCCAGAGCCTTGCACATACTAGGCAAGTGCTCTATCCCTGAACTATATCCCATTTGGAGAGTGTTTATTAGAGAAACAAAGAAGCTCAATATGGCTGCAACAGAGAGAGGTAGGGGACTAGATGAAAGATAAATTTGGAAGTCCTACTAAGAGCCCACTAATACAGACACAAAAAAAAACCATAGAGTGAGATGACTCTGACCTTCAGTATACATTCATTTCTCTCCAGTACATGCATTGGGGCATTTTGTAATTAGTCTCATATCAGAATACCTGAGATTCTGAAGATGACAAACACTATAACATCCTCTCATGCACACATTGATTCCACCAAGAGATAATGGTGTTATGAGTGCTCCAAGAGAATCAGCTGAATTTTACGTAAGAGGAAGTCAGTGATCCAACTTCTATTTTGCATCACTACTACACAAGGAGAAAGTCTATTTCAACATCATTTCCAACACTCACTAAATTGGAACCAACTGATACAAACAAGAGACCACTTGGGCTTGAGTGTTGGTCCTCTCCTTTCAGTCAACACTGGCTAAAACTATTTATGCCTTGCCAATACCAGGTAAAAGGATGTCCACTGCAGTGGGCAGTGCTATTTCCTAGGGGCAGTGCTATTTCTTCTCTGTATTATTACTAAAAACAAGCACTTTCTGCATAATATGTAATTCCAATACACTGTTCTTGGGCGTTAATAAATTGAGACAGTAACTGCACCCTATAGAACAGTTAACACTCAGTCAATTTAAATTCATATTATCATGTTGCATATAAAAGGACCCAATATAACATTTGACACACAGTAGATATCAAATATTAGTCCATTGCCTTTCTTCCAAATTATTCACCTGTTCAACTATTGACTAAAATATTACAACACTTTTCATGTGCCATATTTTCCACTTCATCAGATTTCTTAGGGGGCATTTACATAAACAAATCTCACAGTGGAGCAAGTCTTTTCCAATCATCCTAAAAGAAATGTCTAATCGACAGAATATAAAGGAAAAGCTCAATAGCTAGTGATACACACAGGACATGGCTGTGCAGTGATGTGAACTCTAAGCAGAGCTTTTATTTCATGAATCCTCTAATATAAATAGCTATGTAGAGCCAGCTCTAAGTGCACACATGGAGCAGCTGCACAACCAGGGATAGTCAGCTTTTTTCATAGCAAGCATGCTCACAAACAGAGCATCCTCAAGAACCCACTCACTGATGTCAGACTCCAGTGCATTTTGCAAATGTTCCCTTTGGGGAAAGTACAGAGGTACCAACGATGAGATGCCAAGGGTGCAGGGGATAGAACTTCTGCTACCTGGCAAAAGAAGGATGAGGTAAGATAATCAGAGAGAATGATGAAATCCTAACTCTGACTCTGTAAATTCTTTTATTCCTGAGTGATCTGAAATCATTTTATCAATTTTGTATCTCCACTTTTTATCTCTCTATTGGGAATGTTACTGCAGAGAAGTGTTAAATTTCCTTCTAGCTCTAAAGCCTAATCTTCCTGTGACAACTTTGGAATACAGAGGAAGAAGCACTGGACTACAAGTAATAAAAATTGAATTCTTACCTCACTTTACCAGTAATCAGTTACATAGGTTTGGATAAACAATTTAGTTTCTCTGGGAACCATTTCCTATAAAATAAGATATGGATTAATCAGCTCTAAGTTTTATGAGTCAGTGCCACAATCACGGTATTGTTCTGAACTTCTTCTCTGAAAGGAATTCATGAGCTCAAGAGGGTCAAGTATCCTAATGCTTATCCAAGAAGAATGCAAGCTTTGATCAGCAAGGCACCATGGAAATTGTTGTCTGTCTATTCATTTTTCAGAAAAGCTATCAGCCTCTCACCATCTGACATCTGCCTTGTATTTACTTAGAATATTTTTTCTTTATTTTTTATCTTATTATAAAAGTGAGGCAAGTTCAAAGGAAAAGCAGAAAATAAAAAATAACAACCCTTATAATATGCCCCATCCCACAGAGACATCCACAGTTAAATTTTGTTATATATTTCCCAGACTTGTTTAAAATATCTCCATGTAAAATGAATCATTGCTAAACCATTCCTGAACCCTCAAAAATATATTAAATAAATCAAAGTATTCCTGAATTTAGTTTTTAACTTTATTTATTTATTTATTTCGTATAGGGTCTCACTACACAGCTCAGACTTATAATGATCCTCCTGTCTCAGCCTCCCCAGTGCTGGGATTACAGGCATGTGCCATCACTCCCAGTTTTGGTGATTAGTTCAGCATGCCCATGGTTCAGGGTTGATATGGCATGCAGTACCAGGGATCAAATCCAGGTCCTTACACTTGCCAGGCAGGCACTTAGATCACCGAGTTATCTCCCCAGCCCAATGTCCCTCAATTTAATGACCTTCTCTCTCTTAGTGTTCCAGTGTTTCCTTCTTCTTATTTCTGGCCATGACAACAGAATAGTGGTTCTATGATTATCTTCCTTGCTTCAGCTCAACAGATCCTAACTCACCCAGGCAGCATTAACAGAAAGCTAATATGTGAATACAGTAAGCTCCAGAGAGAAAATAGCCAAAGGATGCACTTGTAAAATGGGTAATTAAATTACATAAAATTGAGTACTAGGCATCACTCCCTCCAGTCCATGTCATAGGCTGTCAGAAATCTCTTCATGAAAATCTCTCATTTTAGACTTGGGAGGGGCTGTCAGAAAACTTCTGTAAAGGGCCAAGTAATAAATGCACTTTATATGATTGTTGCAGCTGTTGCATGGATGTTACTATATTCCAGTAAAATTTACTTCAAAATCAGGCATAGTTCAGAATACCTCTGCTTTAGACCCGAGCTGCTAAGAGGCTATGATCTACCTCCCGAGAGCTGAGTCTCTGCCCCTTTGACTCCAAGTTGAAGGAAACCCTGTTGCATCCAAGATAACACCCAAATAAATGCTCCTTTTTTTAAAAAAGTATTTCAGAATTCTGTTTTTCTGAACCTGGCCTTCCTGTTTCATTTTTGTTTTGTTTCTTGAGACAAGTTCTCACTATGTAGCCAAGGTTGGCCTTGAACTCATTATATAGCCCAGGCGGCCCTTGAACTCATGAAGATCCTCTTATCTCAGCTTCCCAAGTGCTGGGATCATAGGCATCAACCACCACACCCAGCATGTCCTCCTGAATTTTACATTACCTTGGAAAAACCAATTTGATAATTATTTATTTGCTGAGCAGTACTCTGAATAAACCCAAAGATACAAGAAAAATTTTGAAATTATATTTGTCATTGTTGCTTAACTCATTCTATGAGGTATATATGGAGTTCTTATGGCCCATCCAAGGTCAAATTATTTGTGCTTCCCTCTCTACCAGCCATTCTGTAAGAAGGGCTAATGGCCAGGGAACATACAACACAGAAGAGTTATCGCTCCTTTCCCAAGCTAACATTGAAGGCCCCTGTTTTCTTCCTTCCCCCCCCCCTTCCTGTTATAATAGGAACTTCACAGTTCAATGAGTTCTGTACAGTATTTTGGCAGAAAATGTAGTTTGAGCTGCAACTTGCTGTAATAATAATAGCTACCATTTATTAGGAGCTTACTACACACCAGGCACTTTGCCAAGTGTTTTATATGTGTTATCTCATTTAATTCTCACAATTTCATGCGATAGGCACTATTTCTTTTCCATTTTATGCATGGAAAACTACAGTGTCAAGAGGTTAATCAGCTTCCCTAGGTTCACAGAGCCAGAAAGTAGTGAGTAAATTTTGAATGCAGGTCTCTCTGATTCAGAAATGAGTCCTTCTATATATAACGCAACAGAGATTCTGCAACCGGGAGACTGAGTCCCTCTAGGATATACTATGTGTGCACACTTCCTTTGTCTGCAATTCCTCCAAGGCAGTGGGAGGTCATGGCTCTCCCCATAAAGGGCATTAGAGTTTTGACATTCTCTTAAGAGCAATGTCACTTAATAAAACACTTGTATTGATCGTTTCTAGTAAATAAGTTCATGATAGGCTAGGGGGCTTAATTTCAGACAGAACAATATATTAGTAGGAAGTAAGTTCAACATAGGTAACTTAATAATGCTTCTTTCTTTGTGGGATCTTTTAGATCAAAATATAATACTGATATTAATTTGCTATGCATAGCAAAGTTGGAATTGGTATTCCCACTTCCATTGTGTCCTCTACAAATGACCTCAACAATGATTAAACATTTTTCATCTGCCAAATATCATCAAATGTTCTATTTACGGCATACACTTAATTACAATAACATTGGCATTAGTCAGGTTAATCTAGGCTTTGCAACAGTAACAGGCAACAAGAAAATCCTGGAAGCTTAGCCTAGCAATGATTTGTTCCTTGTTTCTTCTACTTGTTTATGTTAGTCATCTGGAAACTGTTACACATAGACGAGGAGATTTAAGAACTATTTGAAATCTAAGACTATTCTTGAGCCTTCTGGAATATTCTATCTGCACAATGTCTGGTTGGTATTTGGAATGTTGTTGATTTGCATTGCAGAAGGAAAAGAGCCTTTGAGTATCACTTCTCACCAACTAAATATGCAAATCAAGAAACATTACTTTTATGCAAATTTGTTAGCCAGAGCCAAATGATAAAAGGATAGAAATAAAATTTTAAAAATTTACTGGAATGCAAATGTCATTATCTTTTTACAAAAGATGGGGTGAAAAGCTAAGAAAATTATCCAAGGTTATATGGCTTGATAAATCATTGGGCCACAGTTTGCCTTTCTGATAAATGTTTAAACAGGTTGTTTTAACGCAAAATGATTAAGACACAAAATGATTAAGTTTAAATAACAACAAAATCTCAAAAGAATATGAACAATGAGTAATTCTAATTGGGAAGTAAAACATCTGAAAAAGAAAAGATGAAAGGCATTGAGGAGGCGATAAGGCTTGGATTGAAACTGGAAAGATGAGAAAGCAATAGCAAAAGGGAAAACCAAGATACATAGATGGAAGAGTACAGGACAAGTTGGCTTTGTAAGGCAAGAGAAAGGGGGAATTTGAGAGGAGCTAAGTTATGAGGCAGTGGGAAACAAATAAACAGAAACTGGTGGCTTATTCTTCTAGCCTTAAGGGAATACAAATGGGGTGTTATTCTAGAATAACTCATATCGACAGCAGGAAAAGTCACTAAAAGCATAAATATACTTAATAATGAGGGGAAAATCTCATCTTTATAGAATTGTAACATTTCTGGAGTTTTATAGAGTTCTTGGCACATTGTAAATATATAATAAATATTTATCATACATTGAATGATTTCCAGGAGAAAGGTATATGATGTTTAGAGATTACCCTGAGGAAAAAACAAGAACCACTTAAAATCTAAGGATAAGGGAAACCTGCAGTGGATTTTCTAGATTAAATTTGTCACTAAAATCTCAGAATACCAACATGCTGGCAACAGCCAAGAAAACAAGAAAAATAAAATGCTGGTGCAAACCGTTATCAGGGTCTAACTAGCCCTGCAGTGAAAGTGACTTCCATACGGAACAGCTTTTGTGTGGCATAATTTACCCTAAAAGCATAACCTTCTAGCCTAGTGAAATGTAGTTGTTTATTTGTTCTTAAAATCATCATTAAAGGGGGAGAAAGAGAGAGAGGGAGAGGGAGAGGGAGGGGAGAGAGAGAGAGAGAGAGAGAGAGAGAGAGAGAGAGAGAATCACAAAACACTTAAGCTAAGCAACACACTTGCTTGACTTGGTCACCTGAATTTAGCACCAGAAAGATTCAAGAACAGGACAAGAGCCCCAAAGAATTAGAGCTCCTTAGCCCCACATCACAAACACTAACTGGGACAGGAACCTTTCTTCAGGTTCCCTAGTGATTTCTAACTCTGCACGTAGATGTAAATGTGTGTTTCGTCCTGGGAATGGACTATGTTTTCCTTCTCACACCCAAATGGATTCTGACCCCTAAGAAGAAATTCAGAAAGTCTAAAACTTCCCCTGAAGCTCAGGGGAAACAAGTAATTTCATTAATAAAGTGCCTTGTACTTGTACGCTGGACTGATGATCTTGGGACACATCCTGAGGATAAGAGTGACTAACCATTCCCTATAAAGGTCACTTGAATTTTAGAAATATCACGAGGCAGCTGGGTAGAAGATAGATGGGAGGATAAGATATTGAAGTACATAAGGTATGTAAAGTTGATTACAGTAATCAGCGGAGGTAAGAAGTAGTGAAGCCCTCCATTTAGCTGTAGTCATGGGAAGACAGAGGAGAGGACCTGTATTAACTTACTAGGCCTGTCACGAGGATGCTGCACAGAGTAAGTGGCTTAAACAACAGGAACACATTGTCACAAAGTGCTAGAGGCTAGAAGTCCAAGCTGGGTGTCCCCAGAGCCAGTTCTTCCTGTGGGCTGTAAGCAATAATCTGCTTTGTGCCTCTCTCCTAGCTCATCGTATTCTCAATTTTTGGCATTCCTACCTTTTGCTATTGTACCCCAATCTTTGCCTTTGTCTTCACATGGTGTCTTCTGGGCCTCCAAACTATCTTCCCTCTTAGTAGGTCTCTATCCATATTTCTAGATTTTATAAGGTCACCTGGCATATTGGCTTAGTGTCCCTCCTTACTCCAGATGTTTAATTGTGTCTTCAAAGCTTCTATTTTCCAGTGAGGTCATCTTCTGAAGAACTGGGGATGAAGACTGTAATGTGAATTCTAGGGGGATATTACTCAAGCCATGACAGGGCCCATTTCAAAGAGTTATAATTAAAATGACTTTATAAGAAATACAATGTGCTTGATTGTTTACAAATGTATGTACTTTGAAAATGATGAGAATATTCACATAAAATGGTAGTATTTGCCATTCAGTAAAAAGTAAACAATAGTTATATGTCCTTGTAATGCAATGAAATGTTATCTTCCACAACTCATGTATGAAATTCTAACCTTGGTCCTAGTTCAATATGGCTGCTGTCCTTATAAAAAGAGATTAGAGTACAGACATCATACAAAGGAAGAGCATGTACAGACAGAAGATGACCATCTCAAGCCAAGAAGAGAGAACTTAGAAAAAAAAAAAAAGTAAACTCACTAATACCCTGAGCTTGGATTTGCAGCCTCTAGAACTGTGAGGAAATACATATCTATTTTTAAGTTGGTCATTTTGGGTGCTGTTTTATTGCATCCCAAGCAAACTAATACAGTGATTTGAAGCCTGAGGCCAGGGTAAGAGACAATAGTTGGAAAGTGGGGAACATTTGAGTCTTCCAAGAATAACAGGATCTCCTATCCACCCAGGAGCAAAATTAGGGTATCTTCCTGGTTTGCAAACTTCATCAGGCTTGGCCAGGGAGATAGCTCAGCAGTCTAAGCACCTACCTGGCAAGCACAAGGACCCAGCTTCAATTCCTGTACTGCATGCCTTGCCAGCCCCATGCTAACTGGGACACCAAGACCAGACATGGTGGCGCACTCCTGCAATCCCAGTGCTGGAGAAGCTGAGCCAGAAGGATCACTATGAGTATGAGCTGTGTAGCAAGACCCTGTACTAAGTAATAAATAAATAAATAAAATTCTTTAAAAAACCTTCACCAGGCCTGAAATTGAGAGGCACCCTAGCTTTAACAAGTCCTGGCATCCTAAATGCCACCTTGCTACTGGCCTCTGGCAACCCTTAAACGAGCTTAGAGAGAGGGCAAAGAATGAGATGATAAGAAAGGGAAAACTAAAGGACAGAAAGGAGAAGAGAGAATGTGAGATACATGGGTTAACAGAGTCTACTGCAGTTCCTCAGCCTCAGCACCACTGACACTTGGGGCTGGATAGTTCTTTATTGTGGGGCTGCACTGAGCAATGCAGGAGATGTAACCAAATTACTGACCTCTAGCCACCAGATCTTTGTAGCACCCTCTCCACACCTGTGAAAACCAGAAATGTCTGTGGTGTGAAATGTTCTCTGGTGAATAAAAT
>NDGM010876449.1:0-12935 GCA_002564305.1 Octomys mimax
TCCTCTCCTCTCCTCTCCTCTCCTCTTCTCTTCTCTTCTCTTCTCTTCTCTTCTCTTCTCTCTCTCTCTCTCTGTCCATTGTTCTATATCTACCTGCCTTGTTAGGTGCCAAGGGAGAGATTTTAATCTCTCTAACTACAACTGTCTATTTGTCTATATCTCTCTAAAATTTTTATTTCATCTATATATATTTTGAAGCTATGCTAGTAAAAGCTTTAGAGTTACTTTATCTATTTGGGAATACTTTCCTTATGAACTGTCCCTCTTATTTTTAATAATACTTCTTGCTTTAAAATTGACTATATACATAGCTACCTTGAATTTTTTTAGCTGGTGTTGCATGACATATCCTATTTTATTACTTTAAAAAAATAGATTCTTATTACTTTTAGAACAATTTTAGGTTCATAATAATATCAGGCAGAAGGAACAGAGATTTCCTGCTACTTCTTCATCCACATGTGCCTTATCAATAGCAGAGTGGTATGTATTGTACAGTGGCCTATGGTTTGTAACAATGTAAAATGGTACAAACAATGATAACATTACATAGAATAAAAATCCTGTGCGCTCCACCTGTCCATCCTCTCCCCCAACTAATCTCAGACAGACACAAGTGTTTCTACTATCCCCATAGTTTTGTCATATCCTTGAGATACTACAGCCAGCAGCCTTT
Organism: Octomys mimax; assembly: GCA_002564305.1. Classification (NCBI taxonomy): domain Eukaryota; kingdom Metazoa; phylum Chordata; class Mammalia; order Rodentia; family Octodontidae; genus Octomys; species Octomys mimax. Next base: position 677 of record NDGM010876449.1, read on the forward strand.
CCGATTGGTTTCACGCACTTAGTACTGTGTGTTTAAGGTTCTTCCAGGTCTTTTCTCACCTTTTACTTTTAACTAACAGTGCTATCCAGTGAGGACCTTTGTAAGAAGCTAATTCTCTACTCGAATGATCTGTACCTTTATAGAGTTGGGTATTATATTTACACTTCCAGCGTCTACACACAGAATGATAGCTATCCTTTTGCAGCTCTTTTCTCACCTTCTTTTGAATGAAGTAGTTTTTAAATTGCTCCTTTCTTTCTCCTTCGTTATCAAGTCTCTAACATATTATTTTGCTAATTTGGATCATTCCCTAGAGACCGCAGCATGCATCACTGGCTTATTAGTGCCTAATACGGATTAATATCTTTAGCACATCTTGTCCAATGTAGCACATTAGTCTTTAGCTCCATTTACCCCCATTTATTGTCACCTTTTGCCACCATGCATTTCAGTTGTACATCTATTTAAGCCCCACCAGGCAGAATTACTACTGCCCTAAGCAGTTGAGAGTTGTGTGTGGGTGCACTGTCTGCCTGCTATTCTCCCTCTCTGCCTACTCCTCTGCATCTCCCTGCCATCATTCTCCTCTGTCAAAACCTGGCATTTCTTCCCTTCAGCAATCCATTTGCTGAAGTTGTTTATTTCAGGTATTTGGGCACAGGATGATGGGACAAGTCATCTCTCAGTTTCCCATCTATTTATTTATTTATTTATTTATTTATTTATTTATTTATCTAAAGGAAGTTGACAGTGAAGGTTTTATTTATTTATGCTTTTTTTTTGGTACCAGGAATCGAACTCAGGACTTTGCACCTGCCAGGCAGGTGCTGTTTCACTGAGCTATGTCCCTGGCCCCAGAGCCTCTGCTTTTATTTGTCTGAAACTTTCATTTTGCTTTTCTTTTTGAATAGTGTTTTGGCCAGATATGGAGCCCCAGGGGGATTTTGCTACACTGAAGGTATAATTCCATTATCCTCTGGTCTCCATCATCGGTCTTGAGAGGAAGTCCAAGTTTGGTCTTGTTGCTGGGCCACTGAAGGTAATGTATCTTCTCCTCTCTGAGTTCTTTGTGTGTTTTTTTTCTTATCTTTGATCTATCTCAGGTTTAATAGGATATGTGCTGCTGTGGCTTTCTTGATATTTATTCTTTTTGAATTAACTTCCTTTGGGTCTATTCTTTTTGTTCCCCTCTAGAGACTGGACATCCAGCAGAGAAAGCATGAAGAACAAAGGCCTCATGGCAAATGAGGCCTTTGCATCTTTTGGGTCAGAATCTAACAGCTGCTAACTAGTAGCATCACGTTCTTTCCCAGGTCTCCAATGGTCTTCAGTCTCACCGCCCTCTGCTTTCCTCTCTCCTGCTCCTGGTGTATCTAGAAGAGAATGTCAAGGGTTTATCAGATCTGGACTACTTGGATAGGATGGTCCAAAGGTTTGGGCCCCTTCCTAGTTGGTGAAAGCTGCTCCCCAAGAAAACAAGGTTTAGAGGTGGATCATGGGGACGATTAGGTCACAAGGGTGGAGCCTCTGTGAATACATTAGTGCTCTTCTACAAGAGGCACCAGAGAAGTCACAGAAAGAAGACAGTTCTCTGAATCAGAGAGCCAGCCCTCCTCAGACACCAAGTCTGCTGCTGCTTTGACCCTGGACTTCCAGCCAATCCTTAGAAATAAATGTCATTGTGTAGGAGCCACCAGGCTGTGGCGTCCAGTTACAGCAGGCAGAAGGCTGGAGACACTGGGGCTGTGATATGCCTCTTCAGAAACACTTAGTGTGCTCAGACTGGTGGGCCCCCATCAGACCTGGCACCACCTCCCATTATTGGTCCCTAAAGCAGCACTTAAGACAGGATCCGAGACCAGTTCCCCCGGTTCACACCCTGCGTGGCCGCTCTTCCCTGTGAGCTGTGCCTTGGAAGAAAGATACAGTGGTGTGGCTAAATGTCTCCCAAAGGTTTGGTCCACATGGTAGCTCTAATGGGAGTTTCTGTGGCCTTTTAAAAGATGGGATCTTGGCAGGGCCTTAGTCATAGTCACTGGGCTATGCCTTGAAGGGACCATGGGACCCCAGTCTGCTCTTGTCCTCTCTTGCTTTCTGGCCAGGGTTAGCAGTTTTGCTCTGCCCTGTGCTTCTGCTATCCATGATGTGCCACCTGACCACAGGCCCACAGAGAAGGGCCGCTGGGCCAGTCTGGGTCCTTGGAACCTGTGCGCCAAAGCCAACCTTCTCTGAGGAATTGTTTATTTCAGGTATTTGGGCACAGTGATGGGACAAGACCCAACACCCCTCAGTTTCCCATCTATAATGCGGGTAATCCCACTTATCAAGTGCTTGTTGCTTTTGGGTTTTCCTTAAGGTACAAGTTTATTAATATGCAAAAGGCACCAGAAGAGTCTGTACTTGTGACACATCATGTTGCCCAGAGTAGGATGCTGCTCACCTTCTGAGTGGACCAGAGACAGAGCTGGTGACACAGTACAGAAGTTTCAAGAGGAAATGGCTCAGGTCAGAGGTTCTCGGGTGACCTGGCACCCACACAGTGTCTCCTATTCTCTGGTATATGTATGCCATATGTGTGCAGACGGCCAGGTCCTGAGTGCATAGGTCAGGTTCCTGGGACCCACTGTGAAGGGAGAGGATTCTGTCTGCTTGATTGAGACGGATTTGGCGGTCGTGGTGGTGGTGGGGAGACTCATCCTCTCAGCCTGTAGAGTTGGTAGCTATCTGGCTCATTTCTGGACCCACCAGACACTACAGCTCTCATTTCTTCTTGGTAGTGAATGGAGGGGTTTTTCAAGGTTAGCAGAATGTCCTCAGACCAAACTGCCAGCAGCCATGCTGGAAAATGCAACATGGAAATAATGTTCCCTTCCAGAGCCACTGCTCTTGTGGGCCTCAGCACACCCAGGCAACCGTGCCCAGCTGGCCTGGGCCTGCTGTTGGCATACTAATCCCCCAAGACGCATTGGGGCTGTGAAGAGCACAGGATTGGAGACAGATGTGTCCAGATTTGCAAGCTGATCCCTAGCATTAAACTGGCTCATGCTCCATCCCTACTCCAGACTGAAACAAGGACCTCAAATGGGCTGTGTAGGGACCACTGGCCCTTAGGCTCTGGGCAGGAAGGCTCACCTTGACCCCACCTGTCATGAAAACCTGGGGGTACAGCTCCAGGCTCCAATGTCCCCGAAGCCTGTGTCTTTTATCTAGAGGTCTAACTTCCTTCAAGGGGCCCAGGGCTCCCTTGTACATAGCACTGACACAGGTGTGAGACTCAGACCTGCTCTAAGTGCCACAAGACATGTTCACACTCACACACTGTTGACAGAGGCATGGGAGGAGTCAGGCAGAACATAGTGCTCCCTCCAGCTGTGTTCCCCCAAGCCCCTCGTACCTGTCCCTACGCACCTTGTCCTCACAGGCTTCTCACTCCTCTGTGCTTCTCTCATCCTCTGCAGCACATAACCCCAGATTTCCTCCTCAGAATTCACACCCCAGCTACTTGGGGGCTCAGCAGACAAAACAGCCTCTCTTTGAACAGCACTGGCTTCCTAGATGCAGCTGAGAGCACAGGGTGGAGGTCTCCATCCCACAGGTTGAGCTGTTGGTATTACCCCCAAACAAATGCTCAGATGCAAAGAATCCCTTGGGAAGTTGGCAGGAGGAAGGAGGTAGGCGAAGAGGGTAGGGCAGATGTGGATAGCAAGACAGCTGGGACAGATGGCAGAGATGGGCCTTGCAGGAGCCACTGAGAAGAGCCACCCAGATTCATCTGTTTCCCACTCAGGCAATGAGCCTGTGTCCTCAGGCACCTGGCCCCATTGTCTAAGTGGACAGGAAGTAGTGGCATGCCAACTCCTCAAGTGCATAAGAACTGAGAGGGGCACTATACCTTCACAGAAAGCTCAGCATAAGGAAGTGAAGACCCCCAGTCTCTGGAATGGCCCACCTGTTTTGTCTGCTGATTGAACTTGGAGGGGGCATAGACCTGCAGAGAGAGCTCTACAGCATCTACATAGAGTGGGGTGTAAGAGAGTGCCCAGCATTCAGGAAAAGCTCAGGATCCCCCACTTCCAACCACATGGCATTCATGGCACCAGGGTCCAGAGGGCTGTCTGATAGAGTGTGCGTACGTTTTCCCATGACCCTGACTTTTATTTGATCAATGGAAGAATGGAAACAGAGCTCAGTTCCTTTCTCACAGTGGTGGTTCCTGTCTCTGAGAATTAGATATTTGTTAACTCTGGTGAAAGGTGGCTGGAGATCAGAGACGGGGGAATTTAGCATGTGTGGGAGAATAGAGGGGAACAAGCTTTTATCTCCCTGGTGGATTGGAATACTTAGGGAGAGAAAATGTCCAGAAGGTGGGGTGAGATGTAGGAATGGACTGGTGGATCCAGAGATCCACTGAGGGACTGAGGGATAAGAGCAACCTCAGAGCTGCTCCTCTTGACCACTTTAGGTGCGGCACAAATTGGTCCCCAAGGGAGGCCCCTGTGCCTCTGTGCATGGGAGTCGTGGGAGCATCCTTGAGCCTGCTCACCTTCACCTGTGGCTGTTCACCTGGTGTTCTGGATTGGCTCTAAGTGAAGTCTCGCTTCTTTCCCAAGAAATTCATTCTTGGAGAACAGACCTGCACCTTCAAAGAAGAGCAAAGAAAGCCATTCGGTCATAGCAAGGTAAGATAGAGGTTACAAAAAGATGACTTGAGTGGAGCACCTGATTAACAGTATGACAAAGGTGGCCATTCCCATCTTCTGGTCTTTCCTCTGCCCTAGCTGGGGATCAGTTGTTCTTCAGAGCACTTACATTCTGTCAGAGAGCCCTGTCTGGGAAACAAGTATGCTGTGTTTTTCTGTGGGGAAGAGTTCCAAGATACCAGTTGCTTGGAGGCCAACTAAATAATGATGGACTGTGGAGTCCACAGGTGGCATGGAAGGCATGGGACACGCAGAATCTTCATTGCAGTGGAGGATGCTTTCTAGGGGGAAGAATGGAGCATGTGGAGCCATCTAAAGACTTTCCCTTTTCTGAGAGCCAGAACAGGTATTCCCTTTATCCTCAAAGAACTGGAATCCACAGATGGTTCCTTAACCAACATGCACACCCAGAATTCCTTGTGCTCTAAGTAGCTCTCACAGTGATCAATCCCACGAGAGCGGAATCCCCACTGATGTTTCGCTCTCCTTCTTCCGGCCCTTTCTCCTAGCTTCTGGAGACACTCTAATGTGCGGGGCTTTTCAAAAAATATCAGTGGTAAAGGGATTTTAGATATTCCAGATAAAATCAATATGGCAGGTACTATAATGATCCTTTTTATGAATAGCCTTTGAAATGCTAAATGTCTTTCTAGTTGGGCTCCAACAATCATTTGATATCTGTAACTCTTAACTACACAGAAAAGCAGTATCTTTGTTCTTTATTTTCAGTCCTATCATGCATGTTTGGCTCCAAACAATAAAAATTAGACTCAAGTCCTTTAAATAGAAAAGGTACAGATACACTTTTTCCTTTTACATAATTTGGTATATTATGAAAAGAACATCAAATTAAATCATCCTAGGCAGAGTCTCATTTTAAGTCCATCCTGGAACTATTAGTAATTTCTTTCTGTGGGCAAGAGCTGATTTTCAGGAAAGATGTGTGAGTCTGGGTCCTGCTTCTGCCCTGCAAGGTTGAAGCTGGGTCCAGGGCTTTGGTTTTCTTGTCCAGACAACTAGCTGTCTAGTCTGAGAGACTGACTCCAAATCAACTGAAGACTAGGCTGTCTCCTGCCTTTGATGCAAAAAAGCTGACTCAAAGGCCACTGAACAAACTGACAGCTGAGCCAATTATGAGGCTGAATTGAGCCAGTAACTGCCCCTCTCCGTGAGCAATGAGATTCCTGGCCATGGCATCTGTATCACATCCATTCCAGGAAGAAAGACAGGGTAAAATCCACTTGGGAAACTCTTTCCACAAGTCTCAGGCTCCTGGTGATGGTCCAGGCCCAGTAGAGGGCACAGGCGACATGAGGAGCTGTCCTAGGAGGGCACTCCAAACTGTTCTTCTAGGCCAGCCCAGATTACAGTAGACTTCTTTCCTCCCATGAGAACTGTGTGGAATCCATGAGTTTGTGTCACAGGTGCCCCTGGTTGGCAGCAGTGGCCGTATGATGCATCCTTTAACCTTCATAGGTATTTTTATGTCCTTTGCACCATCAGGTGACATGTCCTCCAGTGTTGTTTGGGAGAGACAACCCTACAGAGAACAAGTGAGCAGTGTTTTCTACCCAGAAGCAAAGAAAGGTGTTTCTTCCTCAGGTTTTTTTGCAGTGGGAAGAAAGAAGTCTACAATTCCAGGGAATTCTGGGTTTTCTCTGTACAGAGGAGCACCCCATGGAGGTGGCTACCAGGCTAGGAGGAGAATCTTTGAGCTCTTTAGTTATTCCAGCTTGGCAGTGGGTGGGGGAACCACTGTGGCTGGACAAAGACTGAGGATCATTTGCTGTCCCTAAATAGCATCTAAATATCATGTTTCAGCCAAAGCAGCCTAGATAGGCTAAAGGATCTTTGTGGTCCTGGGTCCATCCCCAGGAATGACCTGAAGCTCCAACCCCTCCAGAATGCTGGGTTCTTCTAGGCCAAGATAGAGGACCTGGGAGTCACACAATGCAGGTGTTGGATGTGCTGACCCTGCACAAACTGCTCATCTCTTCAGAGTCACTTTCCTTATCTGCTAGGGGGTCTTGGGAGCTAGGATCTTTCTGATACATATTTTTAGGGATGCTGCTATAGTAGATGTTTCTGGGGAGTACTGAGGTTGACAATGTGCAATCCCCTAGAGAAACCTGAGGAACATCTCCTTTCTGTGATTGCCTCATAGCTGTGGAGGAGACTGAAGACTTCTCTAGAACATTCTCTGACTCAAGTATCCCCTGCCATGGCCCTTAGGGCAGGACTGGCTTCATCCTGGCTCTTCTTTGGTGACAGCATCTGTCTATAACCCTGGACTCCAATTCACCTAGTTCAGTACCTTCATGCAATAGGATGGATTGGAGGGTCTGAGGTGCGTTGGCCATGTTGGCCCCAGGAGTGAAGGCAGCAGGAACTAAAGAGATGGAGGCCCTGCTTTCCTGCTTTCCAAGGGAGCAGAAGAGGCCAGGGAGGTTCACTGCTCTTACACTTTCCAGGTGGGAGCAACCCAGGAAGGACAGCTGCAAGCCCATGGTGTATCTAACTGCTGGCCCTGGCAAAGGGGCAGTGAGAGCAGAGGAGCTGGAGCCCAGGCTCTCTGGCACCTGCATGTCCCTATCTGTGCTGGAGGAGGCTAAGATGCTGAGCTATATACAGGGCAGTGATGAGCCCCTATTTTTAATCCCTCCTCCAGTGAAGAGAAAGGGGGAGAGAGATGGGAACCAGGCCAGGCAGCTCACCAGCCACCTCAGAGATGGAGCTCAAGTGGGCTGACCCACAGACTGATGGATCAGATGAAGAGAAGCCAGAGGCCTGACCTTGGCCATGCATGCCTTCCAGTATAGCTGAGGCAGTGAGCGTAGAGTGAGGCCAGGGAGCATTGGTGCAAAGTGTCCCTGGAATAGTGCCCAGTAGCCTCAATGGTCTGAAGGTGTCACTCTGTGAGTGCAGGCAGATCTCATCATTGATCTAATCCTGATTCTACACATGAGCAAACTGAGGCTTGGGAGCAAGTAGAAGTGAGGGCAGCATGGGATCCAGCACCCTAGCTCCAAGCAGCACTCAAGCCACACCGATGCACGCCCATTCACACAGTTGGCAGTCTCCTGTCAGTGCTGTCATCTCAGCCTGCTGCACCGTGAACTCCACTCCTGGGCACCACAGAAAGCAAGGGAACCAGGGCTCAAAGCCAGTACTTTATGGTCCCAAAGTCAGGACTGGATCCCCAGGGTGTTGGCTCCATAAGCCATAGACAGGGCCTAACTTCCTCTCTATTTCCAGAGCTGATTTTCCAACCTGATGCTGCCTGTTTTCTCCTGCTTGCTTGTTTCTGATCCTGGGCTCCACACTTTCATTTTAGAATCCTGACACCCAACTTTAATTAGCACTCAAGAATGGCTCAGGAGCTCATCTCCTATATCATCTCCTATACCACTCATCTCCTATACCATCTCACCCAATACCTGCCTTTCAGCTCTTTATAGAGATAACCCAGCAGGGGCCCCTGGCCTAGCATTCAAATGACCAGTGAGATGAACTTCTGGAGAGGACCAAGGATGACATGCACCCAAAGTGTCACTGAGCCATGCTGGGAGGTGGTGCTTGACACTTGAGGAAGTTCCTGCCAATTACTTGAACCCAGATGTGCTGAAAGGACTCAGTTCCAGTAGATATGACAGCAGGACATGGATCAGTGGGACAGAATGGTCCCAGTAGAGATCTACACCAGGACTGCGCCATAAATAGAGCCTTGCTGACTTGTGTACATGAGGTAAAATCTCCAAAGTAATGGACACATACAGAACTCAGGGCAGTGCTGTGACTTAGAGTTACTGTGTATTTTCTGTGGGTTTGTGTCTCGGTTTCTGTGTTGGCTCTTAGCTTCTTTGGAAAGGCACCTGACACACATGATTTAATGGAGGAAGCATGTACCCTGGCTTCTGGTTTCAGGGAGTTCAGGCCATGGCCAGCTGCTTCAAGGCAAGAACATATGGCAGACGGGCACAGTGGAGGAGAGCTGCTCAAGCCAAGGCAGCTGGGACACAGCCCAGGAGAAGAGCCAGAGCAGAAGGGGCGAGGAGCCAGGCATAATCCTCAGGCCACACTCTGGCACGCCCAGGAATGTGCTCCACTGATCCTCTAGACACTGCTAAGTCAGCCAAGAGGACAATCAGGGTGAACCACCAGGGTTCTGTGGGTAGAACTCAGCAAGGGGCTAAGTCCAGAGATTATTCTGCAAGAGTCTTCCAGGGTGACAGGACCTGCAGGTGGCAGTGCCAGGTGGGAACTGAGAAAGATTGGGCAGACAGACTTCACAGTGGTTGACCCTGCTGTGTGAAATGTTTGGAAAATATAGAAAAATTAGAAAAAGGACACCTCAGTTTTTTTGCATAAGCACCAGCTCAGCCCCAACTAAAACTTTGCTTAGTTTTCACTGCATTAGAAAAAACTCCTGCAAGTATAATTTGCAAATCCAAGAATGTGCTTGTTTTGAAAAGATTTATTTATAATGACCATCATGTCTCCCCTGAGGAGAGTCCCATTTTAGTGTTATCATTTAGGGGGCCACTACTGATTTCCCCCTTGGATTTCAGCTTCCACTATAGCCTTTGGCTTCTTTGGGCTATATTTTCATTCATTCATTCATTCATTCATTCATTCATTCATTCATCAGCTATTGAGCTCCTGTTGTGTACCGGTAACTGCTGTGTTCAGTGGAAATGAAAATGAATTGGACAACATTGTTCCCCAGAAGACTCCAAATCTGAAGGAGAAGATGCCAGAGCAGGGTAGGAGAGGAGTGTACTGTGGTCCTCTGAGCAACCTTGGTGTATGTAGCTGGCAGCTCGCTCCCCCAGGCCCAGGTTCCTGTTCCCCAAGCCCAGGGCTTCTGGGAGCACCACCTTTCTGTCCCTTATACAGCCTCATACACAGCCACAGCACTCTGCTGTCCTGAGTCCATAATGATGCCCATGACTTCCTACCAAGCGCCCCAGCTCCTTCAGCCTGGCCATGCAGCCAGTGCCATACCCCTTATCTTCTGGTGCTTCTGTCTTCCTTGTCTCCAGCAAAGGCACTGCTCCATGGGCTCCTGGGGCTTCTACAGTCCCTTCTCTCTAAATCTCTGTCAGTCCTGTGTCTGTTGTTTCCAGTGTGGGATGCAGAAACAATGTCTGGAGAGAGGAAGCAGCAACCATATGACCATCACCCGCTCAAAGCATCTCTACTGCCACTTGAGTAGCACTTAGGGAAAATGTATTTCAGGGGACAGAAGTTCATTACCTCGCTATTTCCTTACGTGTAGGCTGTTGTCATGAAGTTTTAATGTTTTTTCCCCTGATCTTTCTGTGTCACAGCCTGTTTTGAGGCAGGAACTGTACATTCGGTTTGATTCCTTTATTTTTTTTTTCCTGACAACTCTTGCACAGAGGCAAAGTTGATAAGAAGGAAGTAGCTTCTCCTCAGCCCCAGAGGACTGCAACAGTAACACTTTAGCTTGCCTCTAATTACAGCCACCATGACAGTTCATATGTTGCAGCAATAAAAATAACCATAAACCTTACATAATCATTAAAGTTAAGCAAACAGCCCCGCGCTGCATCATAACGTACAGGTACCTGCTAATAATCCAGGAACAGCATTGGGCATTCAAGGAACATCTTTCCTATCTCCGCAGTTTCTTAAACAACTTTAGAGACATATTTTTATTAAGTATATGCAAGGCAGATGATCTTAAACCTCACGAAGAGTGTGCATAATAATTGTGTACTCTTCTAATGCTCTCCGAAGACCTATTCAGAGTCCATTCTGAAAGACAATAATATATCAAGAAGTTCTGCAAACTTCCTCCTAATGAAGACACGCCAGTTTGAGACCAAGAATGTGGCCTCCAAGGACAAAATAACCACTGCTCTCTGTCTCTCGGTATTTTGCTACTTTATTTCAGAGTGATTCAAAATCTAATTAAATTTCTAAACTCTAATGAAATTACAGAAGAAAAATCATTTAGGATTATATTATGTACAATTACTCACGGCTGAAAATTACAGTTACCCTCTTTCACCAGGATGGAGTCCCTGGGGAAACTCTTGTTATTTATCTACAATATAAATCTGACACTTCTCCCACTATTCGCAGGTTGGAGGTAAAGCTGAATTAATTAAATGTATATATCCTGAGCCACGATGAATAGGTGGGGAGGGAATTCAAGGAGAGAGAAGAGGCATTTGGGCTGGCTCGCAGTGCAGGAAAGTCTGGGATGGGTGACAGAGTGACCATGGGCTCCTCCACAGAGGCGGGTCCTCTGAGAAAGACATTTTTTGGGAGCAGAGCAGAGCAGGCAAGGCTCTGATGTAGATGTGCCTCCAAGCTCTGCTGGGCTTTGCAAACCTTGTTATATCTTTCTAGAGGTTGAGAAAGACCTGTCATTAGAAAGTATCGCTGGAGTAGTGGCTTATTCTTATGTGTTTAAATGGTTCAATGACTAGATCAATCCACACTAATATAATAATCAAAACCTTTTTCCCTGTATTTAGGACAGGGTCTATGGAGTCTACAGGGTATCGTTACGTAGAAGAGACTTGTAGTGATTCTCCTGTTTTGAGCCTCCCAAGTGCTGGGATTACAGGCATGTGCCACCACACTGTCTCGATCACCATCTCAGCATGCCCCAGGGGCTGGGCCAACATGACACACTGGTGATTGAGCCCTGGTCCCGGCGTCCATTTAAGCAGGGGCTTTATTCTGCTGAGCTATCTGGCCAGCCCTAATAATCAAAACTTTTTGGAGTATTCACCAATAGGTCAGCAGCTTCACAAAAATCTCCTGCTATGATCTTGCCTGTCCATGAACCAGGGGCTGGAAGCTCCCATCATGGGTTCCTGGGCTGTCCACGGGCTGCAGCACACTGGCTTCCAGGACTCACTATTCCTCCAGGAAAGTGGCCCAGACCATTTGGAACTTTTTCCTATGAAGAATGATTAGAGAAGCGGGACAAAATCTATCTGTTAGACATTAGAGGTGGCAGAAAGCTGCCAAGACTGTAAAGAATGATGTGAATAAGATCTAAGAGAAGAAACCCAAAAGCAGTCCTTAACTTTGAAACATCTTTCTTCTAGCTACATCCCAGAAGAGGCAGGCGAGAGGCTGAGAAGGGAGCAGGTAGCTTTAAGGGGTTAGACTTCGAAGCTTCTTATTAACCCTCTCGGCTTTGGGTCAGCACTGCAGGTCTCGTCCTTAGTAGATGTGTTGACCCAGAAGTCCTTCAAAAGGGCTTAAATCTAGTGGAACCCATAAGAATGTATTTGGATGTTGGAGTTTTGCTTAGAAAAGTGAGAAGACTGTCAAAAGCAGCATAAGTCCCTTTGGGAGAAGATAGAATCATCCTAGGCTTAGAATCGTTTGGCTTCTATAATTGTTTTAGTAGTATCAAAAACTTATTAAAAAATAGCAACCAGGTGGATGAGAAAACGTGGTACACATGCACACAAGCAAACACACACACACACAGACTCACACACACACCCAAAAGAGAAAAACAAGGGCAGGGAGAGTGTTCAGTGGGCACAAATACCTGTATGGCAAGC
>NDGM010876599.1:0-10136 GCA_002564305.1 Octomys mimax
GTCTGTATTTCATCATAATTAAAACCAGAGTAGGCAGTCCCTGCTGGAACCTTCAGAAGGGCCTCCCGCAAGGAGGGGACCTGGTCTCCTGCTCCCCTGCATAGCTTCCTGGCCAGGCTGCCCCACCCAGCCCTGCGGAGGTGGGAGTGGATGATGGTGCCTAATTCTGACTTCCTGCCTAGGGCAGCTCTGTGCTGCAGCCTCTGCAAGAGCCGCCCTGCCTCCATGGGACCGTCAAGAGGGGCAGAACAGCTGGTGCCCTCGGGCCATCCCCCTCTTCTGTCTCTCCACCTTCCCACCCCCATGCAGCTCCATATTTCCCTGTGCTGGGGATTTCACAGGGGACATTTGACCCTCAGGCCGTTTCAGAGGGATAAGTGGTGACACAGCGGCCAGCAGCATCACCCCTCCTATTCTGCCCACTGCACTGGGTGAGCCACGGGGCCACTGGGGACAAGGCTTTTGGCCCACGGAGCCCACACTGACCAAGGTTCAGCATGGACGTGGATCGTTAGGAACCAGAGTGTCCCTAGCAAATTCCCAATCTGTTTGGGATTAGGCAGGGGTGGGTGGAGGGAGCCGGGCAGCTGCCTGCTGGGCTTGCACAACCATCTCCGGAGGCCTCCCGCTGGATGAACCCTGCTGAGGCGGGCCCTCGGTCTCCCCATCTGTGCCCCGGTCTCCCCATCTGTGCCCCAGAGCAGGCAGGACCACCCCCGGTCTGGTCACTGCTTTGAGGGGCTCGCCTGAAAACGGCCACCCCTCGGGGCCTGAGGGACAGCTGCAATGGAGCCCCTGTCTAAAAGCCGCTGGCAGCCCCTTTCACACACCCTCCCCTCCGCAACTCCCTGTCCCCCAGGGCCAGGATGGATGCTTGCCCAGGCTGAGCCCTGGCTCCTAGCCACCACTCAGGAGAGGAAGAGGAAGTTCTCAGTCCCCGGGACGCCCCCTGAGCACAGCCCCCATCAGTCACACCTCTGCCCTCAAAGACCTGTGGGGGGAGCAAGAGGGGCCAAACAAAGGGGGGAGGAGCTCCCGCTACGGCTCTAGAGGAAGCGGGTGCCCGCGGGAAATTCCTTAATGACAGGGTCCAGGGGGCGGGCACTCTAGGATGTGAACTCGCGGGGAGTGGCTGACGGTCCCCCTCAAGCCCCGGCCCACCCCTCGGGCTTCCCAAGTTCCCCAGAGGCCGACCCTGAGAAACAGTGTAGACGGAAAACTGAGGACTAGAAGGGGATAGATAGATCCGACTCGGGACCGCGCTGGGCGGGGCACAGTGGGGGGCAGGTCAGAGCCTGGGGTGCGTGGGGGTGTCTGGAACCAGTGCCCGACTTTAGGGACGCTCGCAGGGGCTCCTGGCGGTTATGCCTGGTGACCTGGAAAGTCGCCTCACTCTCTGAGCGCCCCCTTCCAAGCAAGGCCACGGAAGCACAAGTCACCAAGGACATGGGATCCCCGGAGTGACAGCCTCAGCGGCGGAGGGGGGGCCCTAGCGCGGGGATATGGGGTGCGGGGCATGAGGCGAGGCGCGGCTGGCTGGCAGCCAATCGGGGGTCACGTCGGACAATGCCGGGCTGGTTGCTCAGCCAGCGGGTTTTCCGCGGTTACGGCGCACAGGGGGGGTGGTGTTGGGAGTGGGCGTGGTTGGTGGGCGGGGCGGCGGGAGTGGGAGGAGCGGACCTCGTCTATTTTCAGGCTGCCCCAAGTGGGCCCAGGACAGCAGCGGCCCGGTCCGGACACAGTAAGTGACCTCCGCCACGGTGCTCTGTCCCTGGCACCCCAACCCTGGGTTCCGCCCGATCCCCCGAGGGAATGACCTCGCGAAACCGACAGGACCAAGGCAAGCCTCGGCCCTGGGGTCTCCACCCAGCCCCTGCTAGTAGGTTGCCTGGCAGTGTGATGCAGGCCAGGTGTCCTCCCTGCCTGTGTGCCAAAGTGACCTCAAGGGGTGGACATCAGGTCCTCGTTGGGTGTCCCTGTCACCGCAGCCAGGGCCTAGAAGGGCACTGCGTGGATCTCTGCCCTGATCCTGAGAAGGGAGGTGGTGCCTAGGTGTGGTCACAGGGAGTATGGCTGTTGAACCACAGGCTGGGGTCACACCATGTGGCACAGAGCAGGCCCTTCCTACCTCATGGGTCCAGCTGGGAGCCGGGCTTACAGGAGGAACGCTCCTCTCCCCTCTTGGGCTGCACTGGAGCTGGCAGACACAGGGACCCAGGGTTCACCCTGGCACAGGCCCGTGCTCTGCAGTGCCATGTGTGGGGACCTCAGCTTCACATCTCAGACGGGGACAAGGCAGTCTATGGTGGGTGTGTCTATTCTACACCCATGGGAGTGCCACTGAGCCTGCAGCTGCTGATTTCTACTGTGCCAGCTAACAGTGATGGAGCTGGGAAGCAGGCAGCAGTTTTGGGCATCAGAGTGGCAAGGGCCACAGTGCTGGAGCCCGGGAGACAGAGGCAGTGAGAGTGAGGTGGGGCTGGTGGGCATGGGCACCAGAGGTGGGGCTGAGCGGCTCCACAGGCCAAACCAGCTTCTGTGGGGGTTGGCAGGCACTGGGATGGGCTGGGAGGGGCAGAAGTGCTGGGCCCACAAACCTGGAAACTTGGCTTGGGCTCACCGGAGCACCCCTGCCTGTCCTGGTCTGGAACCCCAGTCATCCAGCAGCAGATGGGCAGTTGACATCCAGGGGTCAGGGCCAGCGCCTGGGCACCTGGCGGGAAGGGCAGGGACTGGCTAGGAGGGACTCAAGCATTCCAGATGCGCTGGAGCTCCGGCCAAGCTTCAGGGTTGAGACTGCACCCTGGGAATGGGACAGGAAGCTGGCAGGTGGACCTGGAGGGCACAGTGGAGAGAGTTCAGTCTGAGCCCCCGAGCCTGCTGTGCTCAGCAAGCACCCTGTCCTTAGCCCTAGTTTCCCTCTGTCATGTGACTCATTGTGTATGCCTTGCAGGGCTGTTAGAAGGTCCCTCAGAGTCACCCCGATGGCTCTGTGTTTGCTCTGGAGGGTGGAGAAGTAGGTGGCACTATGGTTCCAGTCACGCAAGCCCCTGCTCCCCTCTGGTAGGCCCAGCTGTGCTCTGATAGTGGGGAGGGGCCTGCCTTCTCCAGGCTGCTTTCTGAGCAAGGGGATGGCAGGAAAAACCAGGACAAGGGCCCAGGTGACCTGGCTTCCAGGCCCAAGCTGAAAGACCACAGGGAAATTGTTACCTAAGCTGTTGACCACGGGGATATTGTGAACTTAAATAACCCCACTTGGTGGGAGAGGAAGAGAAGGGGTGGGCACCCCAGAAGGACGCAGGAATGGAGGCTTTTGTAATGAGCCCGAGCTAGTGAGCCTGGCCTCTGGCAGCTGTAGGTCTCTGGTTCAACCCCCTCACTGAACCCTTTGCTGCTGAGGATGTGTGACATTACTGAGGTCTGGTCCCACACTGCTAGGACCTGGCTTCTGTAGACATGAGCCCTCAGTCCCTAAGTAGGTCACCTCGTGGCATCTTTCTGAAATTCTACAGCTAGAGGGGAGTTTTCTGTCTTTCTGGTGCTTTTGCAGCTGGTGTAGTCCTGTCCTTTCTGGGCTTCTGTTCCTGCTTTGTCTAAATGAACAGTAAGTTGGGATAGGGTGGTACACACCTATGATCTTCATACCCAGGGTGGCTGTGGCAGGAAGATCTCTGTAAGTTCGAGGCCAGGCTGGGCCACATAATGAGTTCCAGGCCAGCCTGAATTGCATGTGGAGACCCTGTCTCAAAAAGACAAAATAAGTTGGTGCACAGCAGCTCCTGCCCTGCCCCTCCCAGGACCTGAATGTCCCTGCCGCTCCGTTCTCTCTGCTGAGATGTTCTGAAGGCCCTGCTGTCTTTGTCCAGAAGGGGCCCAGGACCTGAGCAGAGGAGTGGGGGGTCACACAGATCACACTTCAGGTCACTTCTGACTGCACACCCAGCCTGGGGCCGGGTCCCCTGTCACCACTAACCACTTCTTTCCCATCATCAGCCTACAGACTTGAGCCAAGGTGGTGCTGAAGAAGATGATGTTCCAAGGCCTCCTGGACCAGCATCCTGTGCCTGGGGCCCTCGACTTCCTTGGACACACCCCGAGTTTGTCCTTCACATCAGAGGTGGACTCAGAGGCCTCTATCTCCGAGGCCTCCTCTGAGGATCTGACACCACCTCTGGAGGCTGAGGTAGCTCCAGAGCGTGACAGGGTAGAGGCTGTGAAGAACAAGGAAAAGAGGAAGCCAAGAGCACTGGCCAACATGTTAAACATGTTCAAAGGAAAGAAGAAGAAGGGTAGTTCCCCCAGCTCAGCACAGCCAGAGCCCGGACCAGGGCCGGGTAGCCCGGTACCCACAGGTAGGCAGGGGATGGGGCTGCCATCCGGAGGTGCAGGCCTGAGCAGGGCAGGGCCTCACCGGGTGGGTTCCCAGCTTCCCCCTGCCCTGGGTGCTGCCTCACAAGGGTCTCTGGTGCAGTGGAGGAGCTCAAGGCAGCGCTGGAGAGCGGACGACTGGAGGCAGCAGGGTCCCTGCTGGTGCTGGAGAGGGAGCTGGCAGCCTTGGCCTCTGCAGGCAAGCTGGATGCAGAGGAGCTGGTGCGGCAACAGAGCAAG
The DNA here is from genome assembly GCA_002564305.1 of Octomys mimax. NCBI lineage: Eukaryota > Metazoa > Chordata > Mammalia > Rodentia > Octodontidae > Octomys > Octomys mimax. Next base: position 4,609 of record NDGM010876599.1, read on the forward strand.
GTAGAGGCACTGTACACACTGCTGCACAGCCAGGTGCTGAGAGTGTTGCGCCACCCCCTGGAGGCTGCGCCTGAGCGGCTGCGCCAGGCCCTGGCCGTGGTGGCCGAGCAGGAGCGCGAGGACCAGCGGGCAGCAGAGGCCGGGCCTGGGGCAGCAACGCTGGTGAACACACGGCCGCGACACTGGCTGCAGCAGTGGCGGCACAGCGTGGCAGTGGTGGCCTCTGAGCGCATGGGGGCGCGGCCAGCTGCGCACACCGAGGGGCGCTCGGAGGTAGAGGACGCCTTCCTGCACATGGGCCGCACCATGAAGGAGGACCTGGAGGCCGTGGTGGAGCGGCTGCAGCCGCTGTTCCCAGTGGAGTTCGATGTTGTGGCCACCTACGCACGCAGCTACCACGAGCACTTCGCTGCGCATGTGGCAGCCCTGGCGCAGTTCGAGCTGTGCGAACGTGATGCCTACCTGCTGTTGCTCTGGGCGCAGAACCTCTACCCGAAGTGAGCTGGTGGGCAGTGGGCTGCAGGGGCCCTGGGCTGATGATGCAGGGTGGGACGGGCAAAAAGGGCTGGGGCCGGCCCAGGGAGGGAGGCTGAGGCAGGAAGGTCACCTAGAGTTTGCAGGCAGCCAGAGCTTTATACTCAGTTGTTGCAAAACAGCAAGGAAGGGGCTGAGCCTTGACCATAGGGTGAGGTACTTCCTGGACCCCAGTGTATTCTGCAGTGGGGAAAACTGAGGCACAAAGACTGGTTTCATTCTTGAGGTCCCAAAAGGAGGAGGTAAGTGAGCAGCTGCACAGATGTGCCTGGGCTTGGGGAGGCCAGGCCAGGGCTCCTGGTAGGTGACCAGGCCAGGCTGACTATGAGCCAGAGTCTATGTGCTGAGGATGGAGAGCCACGCAGGAGTGGGGGTGGGGTGGGGCAGAAGGTAGGCAGCGGGAAGGTGGAGCCATCCTTCATGTTGGGGTTGACCTGGCAGGCCAGGGGTGCAGCGGGCCTGAGTGTCTCATTAGTGTGAGTCTTGTGTGCCTGTCACCCTGTGAGCCCACAATGGGTTCTGTCCACGGAGGAGCTCCAGGCAGTGCTGGAGGAGGGCAGCTGGTACCATCATTCACCCAAGCCACAGGGGGGAGACCAGCACTGCGGCATGGGGTGCTGGAGGCCAAGTGTTCTTATGGAGGGTCTTCGGGCCTATGGGAGGAGGGAGGTATAGGGGGCAGAGGCAGTGTGAGCCAGGCTGAGGGTCCTGGGGGCCACTGATGCCAGTGGGGCAGCCCATGGCAAGAGGCCAAGGCACAGCAGGGTGGTGGGTACGAAGCCAGGAGGGCACAGGACACTGGGCTCAGGAAGCCAGTGCAGCCCTGAACCAGAGCTGCTGGCTGGTCCTGACTCATCAGGAAGCGCCGGGCACTTGGACCTCTGCCTGTCGACCTTCCTGTCCCAATAGCCCGCTGTCTCCAAGCCCAGCACCCAGGGGTGAGCAAAGCAGGAAACTGAGTCTAGCCTGGGCGTGGAGTCTGGGCAGGCATTGTTGAGGCCACTATGGCCAGAAGTGTAGGGAGAAGAGGACGCAGCTGCACCCAGCCTGGGTGGGGACGTGGAGAGGGCCATTCTTAAACCTCTAGGTGGACAAAGGCCCCTTCAGAAGTGCTAGGACTCCCCTGGGACCCTGCAGCAGCGCCATGGGAGTGGGTGCCAAGGCCTCTGCCAAGCAGTCGGGTCAGCTGCCTTTCCTGTGCATGCTGGCCCCCTCTGCTGCAGGGAGTGGCAGGGTGGCTCTGGGAGAGGGCCTATCTGAACACCTCCCTGGCCTGGGGGGGCAGGGCCTGAGGCGATGGCGGTGATGGCCCCGCAGGGGCAGAGGCAGCCTCCATGCTTAGGCGTGGGACTCTTTCATTGTTCCTTTATCGATTGATCTTTGAGCTGGGCCTCGTTGTATACTTCAGCCAGTCACGAGCTACCTAAGTAATCCAGGCAGGTCCCCGTCCTGCCTCAGTCTCCTGAGTACACTGCCACCCTGGCTTTGGCCACTCTTTTAGAGCCAGGGTGTTAAGGGGAAGTAGGAGGATGCATAAGAATTCTAGGATTTGGGGCCTGAGCCCCACTGAGCAGATGGTTGACACGTGTCTTGGTACCGAGCTGTAGGGAGAGTGGAGGATGTGGCCCCACTGAGGACCTGTCCCCTGGGTGCATTTTCCTTATGTCAGCCTTGTTCTGCCCACAGTGACATCCTCAAAAGTCCCAAGCTGGCAGCAGAGCTGCAGGCTGTCAGCCTTGGGAGCCTGCTGACCCCCAAGCAGATCCGGTCGCTGGAGGCCACGTTCCTGTCCAGTGAAGTGGTGAGTCCCAGACCAGGAGAAACAGAGGGCAGGATGTGGGGATAGGCAGGTGAAGAGACGATGACAGAGCTTCTGGGAGAGCAGGGCACTGACCACTGGCCCCACACCTATACCCAGGCCAACGTGAAAGGGCTGATGGCTCGTGCCTTGGAGCTGGAGTCAGAGCGCTGGGCCCAGGACGTGGCTCCGCAGAAGTTGGATGGCCGCTGCCACAGTGAGCTGGCCATCGACATCATCCAGGTACTTCGGGCTGTATGCGTGCACACGTGTGTGTGCAGCTGGGGTACCCGCCCACCCATTCTCACGTCCACACGCACGCCCCGTCCCCAGTGCCCCTGGCTGGCCCTGCTCACCCATTGCACCCTTGCAGATTGTCTCGCAGGGCCAGGCCAAGGCTGAGAACATCACTCCCGACCTAGGGAAGCAGATCAAGCAAATGCTGCTGGTGGAGTTGGCCGCGTTCCTGAGGAGGTGGGTGCGTCCAGGTCCCTGCGGCCTCTTGTCAGGGCTGTGGCTCTCCTGCCTCCCTGGAGCCTGAGCTAGGTCAGCCCTGTGCTTGCCCCTGATTTTTGGTACCAACACCCTGTGCCTGGACCCACCCTTGGGCACCAAGAACCACCAGGGATCAGTGTGGATGCTTCCTGTCCCCACCTACATCCACCAAGGCCCCAGCAGAGCAGGCCTTAGCATCAAAGAGGACACCCTGGGAGACCCTGCCATGGTGTCTTCCCACTGCACCCCCAGTCTCTATCCCAGAGTAAATTTAGTGGGTCCCCTCTGCTGAGGACCAGGCACAGCACATTGTGGTCACCCAGGTGCATGGGGCAGGGGCAACCACGGACAGCGAGGGAGGACTGCACTAATGCAAGGAGGACAGTGCCTGGGAGACAGCTGCAGTCTCAGTGTCTGCTGGCCCTGAAAGGAGCCCCTTCCTGTTTCACCAGCTACCAGCATACCTTTGATGAATTTCTGGAAAGAGGCAAACAGCTGGCAAATTACAGGGCCAATGTCATTGCCAACATCAACAACTGCCTGTCCTTCCGGTGAGGGTCTGGGCAGATTCACCAGGGAGAGGCGGGCAGAGGGAGGGGCAGCCACAGAAGGTGTCATGTTCCGTGTTAGGGAGGCTGAGGCCGTAGGAAGCACCAGGTGCTACAGCCACCACAGGTGTGTTCTGAGAGTGACTGCCAAGGGCTCAGGGATCGTGCAAAACAGATGACAGAGTGGGGTGGCGAGGGGAATGGCTTGCCCTTGGGGGTGCAGGTGCATGCTGGAGCAGGGCATGGGTAGAAGGACTTGGACTGGAGTCTGCAGGGACTCGGGGCTCTAAGGTAAGAAGTAGTTTTGGAAGATCCACTGGGGCTCCCTGGATGTGGGGCTATACACTGGACAGGCTGTGACCTCCCGGCATCCACCACCCAGGACATCCATGGAGCAGAACTGGCCAATCGTGCAGGATCCCCGGAGACACCTGCTGGAACCCCTGAGTGAACTCCGGAGCCATGGCTTTGACACTCTGCTCCAGAGCCTGTTCCTGGACCTGAAGGTGATGGAGCTTGCTTCCTGGCACCCATCCTGAGCCTAGTGTGGCAGGGAGAGCACAGAGGGGCTCAGGAGGCCTGGAGAAGCCTCCTCCCCCCACTGCTGCCCCAGACCCTCCTGCATGTCTCAGCTCTGTAATGATGCCGCAGCGCAGCTCCTGGGCTCAGGTTTCAGTAGCCACCATCATGTCTCTGAGGGGCCAAGAAGTCTGCAAGGGGGAGCTGAGGGTCCTTTGAAAGGCTGAGGAGGGTTCGCTGCCCCGTGTCCCTGGGAGACCAGGGACAGCTGGTGGGTAGTGAAGCCTGGGACAGTGATTCTCGATGACTTGGCACAAGTCTCGAAGGGCCAGTCCAGCAGAAGGCCTTGTTTATATAGGAATTTATTTATTTAAGAGGAGGCAGTGGAAAGGCCTCAGGGCCAGCAGACAGGCGGGCCTGACTCCTGCGTAGCAGCTAGATGATCTTGGAGGAGAGCGCACAGACTGCCTCCTCTTCCCGTCCCTGGGGAGCACGACCTGCCTTCTATCCGAGTTCCCCGTGAGCCAGAGTCTCCAGCCCCTACCTTGGGCTGTGTGTCAGCTGAGGGTGACCAGGCCTGGAGCCCTTCCTCTCCAGGGTGTGACTAGACATCCTGCCTCTCTCTTGTCTCAGCCTCTGTTCAAAAAGTTCACAAAGACTCGTTGGGCGGTGCCTGCCGAGACCCTGGAGGAAATCCTCACCACTGTGGGCAGACAGCTGCCGAAGTTCTGGGAACTTCAGGACTGTTTCCGGGAGGTGCGGAGCCCCTGAGCTGGGGCTGGGGCTGGGGATGGGGCTGGGGCTGGGGCTGCCCAGACCCCTTGCCAACCGATGTGTGTGTGTGCACCCTCACTCCACACATGCCCCAGAGCACATGTGCATCCCTGTGCTGTGTCCTCCCTGGATTCCCAGCTTTGAGGCTTCTGGGAGGTGGTGAGCTCCCGTCATTGGTTGGCTCATGCCGCCCTGGCACTGCCCAGCAGGAGCTCATGGAAGCCGTGCACCTGCACCTGGTGAAGGAGTACATCATCTGCCTCAGCAAGTGCCCCCTGGTCCTCAAGAAGGAAGAGCAGCAGCAGCAGCTGGCAAGGAACATTCTGGCCAACGCTGATGCCATCCGGCTTTTCTGCACGCAGAATGTGAGCTTTGCCCACCCCTCAGGACCTCCGCAGCCTGTCAGGGTCTCCAAGCTCAAGCAGTCATTGCCCTGAGCCCAAAAGCCCATGGGGCAGCACAGCCTCCCACAGCCTGACCTTGTCTCCAGGGCTCCCCTGCGACCTGGCTGTACCCTGCCCTCCCTAAACTTGCCGAGATCATCCACCTGCAAGACCTCAATGCCATCAAGATGGAAGTCGCCACCTATGCCACCTCATACCCTGACTTTAGGTGAGAACAGGGGGCCTGGGACCAGAGCATCTGTGTGGCCCAGCCAGGCCCAACAGTGGATCCCTGGGGTGTCAGCCCCTCAGATGCATAGCCCTGTTGCTGCCCTGTCACTAAGATACAGTTGTGTGTTGACTCCTTGGTCTGAGCCATCAGGCTGCCGCTGGCTGTCCCCATCCCAAGCTGAGGCTGGGCGAACAGAAGGGCTGTGTCCAGGGCAGCACAGTGAGTTAGCAGCAGAGTGAGCTGAC
>NDGM010876632.1:0-12806 GCA_002564305.1 Octomys mimax
TCCCAGCACTTGGGAGGCTGTGAACAGGAGGATCACTATGAGTCCGATCTACATAGTGAGACCCTGAACACCCTGTCCTAAAATTAAAAAAAAATTCTATTATTTTCATACCAGAAAATCTTACAGTGGCATGCATATACATTACATACATCACATGTACATAGTACATAAAATGAGGAACCAAAGGAAAAATAGTCCACTAAAGTACCCATAAATAAGCATGATTAACTTTTTATGCATATCTAGAAATTTCCTATACATATTTATTTTTATAAAATGGGACCAAATTCAAAATATTTAATAACCCTTTCTATGTCAATAACTATTATTTCTTTTAATTTTAAAAAATAATTTATTTATTTGGTATAGGGTCGCACTATGCAGCTTGGACTCATAGTGATCATCCTGTCTCAGCCTCCCCAACGCTGGGATTAGTAGTTAGTTTTAGTGGCCAGCATGCCATGAGGTACCACGGATTGAACTCAGGTCCTTTGCTTGACAAGCAGGCTCTTAGACCACCAAGCTATCTTCCCAGCCTGAGAACTATATTTCTACATTGTCATTTTTAATATAAATATATCAATATCTTTTTTCTTTGTCTTTTTGAGACAGGGTCTCACTATGGTGTTCAGGCTGGCCTTGAGCTCATGTTGTAGCCCAGGATGGTCTCAAACTCAAAATGATCCTCCTGCCTCAGCAGTGCTGGGATTACAGGTGTGTGCCACCATGCCCAGTTTCAAATTCTATGCAATCATTTCTGATGGACGTTTAGGTTTTTCTTACTTTTTCATTATTATGAACAACGCTATAGTTAATGTTTTTACAAGTGTACATTTTTATATACTTGCCCAAATAAGTTTTTAGAATGCAGCATTAAACGTGGTACTGTTGGATAAAAGACTTTCCTTACATGTCATTAGATAGAATAGTCTTTATCTATATGGCATTGCTTTTAATGTAATGCTTGGTTAGTCCTTCCTTAATATAATATTATATAGGTATATTTTTATGGCTTTTCTTATTTCATTTTTAAATCTGTAATTAATCTGATATAGATTTTGGTATACAATGTGAGGTAAGGAGTTACACAAATTTTTCTTCGTTTTCCCTGTCAAATGGCCATAACATGAAGAGCACTTAGTGACACAGAGTTTCAAAGTGCTTTTGCCATTTTATCTTGGGTCACAGAAGAGCTCTCAGAGAGCTTCTGCTTAGTAAACATTTGCCATAGCCCTTGAGGCAGGGGAAGAAGACACATGAGTACACACAAGGTTGCCATTAGAGTGTATCATATCACCCACAGAGGGCTAATGAGTGCATTAGCTCAGCAATAGATGGGCTCTTACTTGTTCTAGGCGTAGCTCATTATGGGCAGTAAATAATTTTTAGGATTTTCAACATGGACCTCTAAGCCTTGATTCTGTGTTTGTCATGACCAATGATTTCACTTCAGGCCACTGGTTTTTTTATTCCAGCTTCTAGAAAGAAAATGCTAGGGAGTTAAGATCATCTATACTTGAAGTAAGCATCTTGCCACAGAGCAGAAACAGTAACCCCTGCTGAGTTTTATAAGCTTTTAGATATATTGATTTATTTTCTCCATATTCTTCAGAACATTATTCTTACCTACTCAGAGTACTTCTACTGGCACATGTCTGCTTCCATGGTAACAAGCTATATTTCTAGATCATTCCAATTCTCCCTATTTGTTGCCATAATGTTGTTTGCAGGCAAAGCTTGCAAATGCATCACAGTAGGACAGACAGCTTTGGAGTGCTGGGACTGCACAGATCATGAAATGGACATAAGACATGATCCATAGAGGCAGGCAGCCTTTCCATCTGACATTGAGACAAGGGTGTCTTAAAAAAAAGATAAGGGTGTCTCATAACAAAATTGGGGGATTGGAGAACAGCAGTTGACCTAGCCAGATTCTAGTCCTGACTCAATCACAAAGTGCCCACAAATTGGCTCTTTACCCCCATGATTTTTCACCTGCTGAACTAGGTAACACTATATCCTCCTGTCTCGATTCAAGCCCTAGGGTTCTGATGAGAATCGGTGATATAAAAACCAAAAGCCAGAATTCTGTATTCAGCAAAATTATCTTTCAAAAATGAAGTAGAATCTGGATGTGGCAGCACATTTCTATAATCTCCCAGCACTTGGGGAAACTAAGGCAGGAGGATGCCATTTTAAGCCCCAGTTGGAAAATTTAGTGAGACCCTGTCTGAAAAGAAAAAAGGGGACAGGGACATTGGTTGGTGGTGCAGTTCCCCTTGGTTTGGACTTTAGCACCAAAAGGAATCAACAACATAACAATGGAAAAAGAACAACTTTCAGACAAATAAAAATTGAAGGCATTTTTTTGTTGCCAGTAGGTCTGCCTTGGAAAAAGCGGTAACAGAAATTCTTCTGAGAAAAGGAACATCATACCGGTCAGAAACTTGGATTTAAATTCAGAAAGGTAGTGAGTTAGAAAAGGAATAAATGAAGGTAAAACAAAATGTTTTATGCATTCCATGATTATGGCTTATAGATATATGAAACAAATGACAGCAGTATTTTGAGGGATAGGAGGGATTATTGTAGAAGAAAAGGGAACATATTCTACCTGGTTCTATGAAGCCAGCATTATCCTTATACCCAAGCTAAACACAGATATTAAGAAAGGAAAACTACAGACTGATAGCTCTCTTGATCAGAGATATAAAAATTCTCAATAAGACATTAGCTAATAAAATAGAACAATGTGTTATAAGAATTATACACAACTGCTGTGGTTTAAATCTATGACCTCAAAGCTCATGTATTGGAAATTCTGTCTCCAATGCCATAGGACTTTTGGGAAGTAACTGGCTCATGGGTGTTCTCATTAGTGGCCTCACGGATAATGTGGGAGTGGCTTTGTTGTCGAAATCATCTTATTTCTGGGATGCACACTGTCTTGCCCCATGATACCATTTGCCATGCCATGGCTCAGTGAGAAAGCCCTCACCAGATGCTAAGAAGGTCCTGGCACCAAACTTTTAGAATTCTTAACCTCTAAAATGAAGAGGCAAACAAACCTCTATTCTTTATGGCCTAGTCTCAAGCATTTTGTTTAAACAACAGAAAATGGACTAAGACAACAATCAGGTGGGATTTATTCTGGTATGGGAGGCTGTTTCGGCATTCAAAAACCAATTAATCCATTAGACATTAATAGTCTAAAGAAGAAAAATGTATCAACACACTCAGAAAAACTCTTTGACACAATCCATTATCCCTTCATGGTAAAACTTCTCAGCAAATTAGGAACACAGAGCATTTCCAATTTGAAAAAGAGCTACAAAAAAACCGAAAGCAAAAAACCCAACTCTACAGTTAACATAGAGAGACACTGGATGCTTTCTCCTTAAGACTGGGAACAAGTAAGGACATCCCCTTTGCTATTCCTATTCAAGATCATGCTGAAAATCATAGCTAATGCAATAAGGCCAAAACAAGAAAGAAAGCAAAGCATACAAATTGAGAAGAAAGATACAAGACTGTCTTTGTTCAGAAATGACATGATTATCTATGTACAAGATCCAAAAGAACTACTGGAATTAAGTAGCAATTACAATAATGTTCAAACCTAATATATAAAAGTGAACTTCTTTCCCATATGCCAGCAAAGAACAATTAGAATTTGAAATAAAAAAATAATACTATTAATGAGCTAGACTAACAGACAGATTTAGGGATAAATTTAACAAAATATGAGCATCCATGCTGGAAACTACAAAACTTTGATGAGAGAAAGTAAACATCTAAAAAAGTAGATATATTTTATGTCGATGGACAAGAACTCAATATTGTTAAGATGCCCCTTCCTCCCAACTGGTCTACTTATTCAGTACAATCACAATCAAAATCTGAGGAAGTACTTTGTGGATATCAACAAACTGGTTCTAAAGTTCATAAGGAAAGGGAAAAGACCAAGAACAACCAACAAGAAATTGAAGAATTAGAACCAAGTGGGAAGATGAAACCATTTGATTTAAGACATACTATAATGCAACAGTAATTAAGGCAGATAGTACTGATGAGGTAACAAACATATAGACTAATGAAACAATAGATGAAAAATAGGCCTAAATAAATATATTCAACAAATCATTGATTCTGGAAGAAAAGGAAAATCCAATGGAAAAAAAGGAGGTAAGTTTTTTAAATAAAGGGTGCTGGAACAACTGGACATCCACATGCAAAAAAAGTAAGATGAAAAACCAAATCTAGATACAGACTTTATATTTTTCAAAAAAAATTTAATTCAAACTGGTTCATAGAGCCACATGCAAAACATAAAGCTATATGACACTTGTGATGTCACACAGACAAAATCTAGGGGACATTGGGTTGGAAAATGAGTTTCTAGACAGAACCCAAAAAACACAGTGAAAACAACTTGACAAGTTGTACTTCATTAAAAATTTAAAAGTTTTACTGCTCTGAGAAAGCACTACTAAGTGAAAAGAAGCCTCATACAAGGAAAAAATATTTGCAAAACACATATCTGAGAAAGAATTTTTATCCAAAATGTGTAAAGGACTCTTAAAACTGATAAGTAAGAAAAAAAAGATAACCTACTGAAAAAGACAGAAGACTGAACAGAGAATATAACTGTCAAGGGAAAAATCCAATTAAAAAATGGGAAAAGGATTTAAATAGACTCTTCACAAAGAAGATACAGTGTTGGCAAATAAGCCTATAAAAAGATGGTCAACATCTCCTGTTATGGTTTGTATGTAGTTGTCCCCCCAAAGCCTCATGCTGTCATAGGGCACAGTTCTAAAGTTTGTGATTAATTTACAATCCAAGGCTGGGATTATGGGTGTGAGGGGTACACCCACCCTGGGGCAGATAGCCTGAAGCCAATACAAGGAAACAGGCTTGTCTCTGCCCTTGTTACGGCTACTCCTCCCTTGCTCTTGCTGTTTTGCTGTACATCATCCCCTTCACCCCCCACCACCATACCCTGCCCTGTCATGAATTGCTGTCCCCTGCCATGTTCCAGTCTGCGCCTTGGAGCCAGCTGAGTATGGACTGAAACTGCCACAGACTGTGAGCTAATAAACCCTTCCTTTCCTTAATTTTGATTGTTGGGTGTTTTGTCCCAGCAACAACAGAAAACTAACGGAGACACCTCCCATCTTCAGGGAACTGCAAATTAAAGTAATGAGAGAGCAGTATAGACTTCTAAGAATGGATAAAATTTAGAGTACTAATAATATCAAATACTTAGGAGAATATAGAGCAACAGGAATTCTCATTTGTTACTAGTAGGGATGTAAAACAGCACAAGTTTTAGGAAACAGTTTGATAACATTTTAAAAAGTTAAACATAGTTTTACCATGTGACACAGAAGTCTTACCACATGCTTCTAGGTTTTTACCCGAACTGAATGACCCCAAAACTCTACATACAGATATCTCTAGCAACTTTACTCATAATTGCAAAGATGGAAGCAAGGAAGATAGTGTTTAATAGGTGACTAGATGAATGGATTGCAATGCATTCATATAATGGAATATTACTCAGAAATATAAATAACTGCGCTATCTGGACACAAAAAGATACAGCAGAATCTTAAATACATACTGCTGCATGAAAGAAGCCAGTATGAAAAGGGAATAAACTATATAATTTGGACCATATGACATTGTAGAAAGCCCAAATCTATAGATAGTAGATAGATCAGTGGTTGCCAGGGGTGGGAAGAGTATACATGAACTCTTCTGGGACAACTTTTCTACAAATCAAACTCTTCTTAACAATAGTCTATAATCTTTGCAATATTGCACTATACAATTGTTCCAATTTAGTAGACCATTAACTACTTGAGCACATGGACTATATTATTTATCTCTATATTCAGTCCTACAGCATTTTTATAGCAGGTGCTCGGTAACATGTTCGTGCAATAACTGGATAAAACCCTAAATATTTCAATTTATAGAGTTTTTTTTCTTTTTTGTGTATATTTGGTTATTACAAGGTCTCACTGTGCAGCTTGGACTCATAGCGATACTCCTGTTTTCAGCCTCCCCAGCGTAGCGATTACAGACATGCACCACCACACTGGGTTTCAGTGTGTACACCCAAGGGTGGGGCCTGCGTGTCATGTGGTGCTGGGGATCGAACTCTGGTCCCTGTGCTTGCCTAAGAAGGTGTTTAGTCTGCTGCGCTATCTCGCTGGCCCTTCGACTTTTAGAGATTTTTATGCCCTAAACAATCAAAGGTGATTAGGGTGATTACATAGACTGCATATCCAATAAGTGTTCATTTCTTTTTATAAGTTTTTAGTTACAAAGATGGTAGCCTTCTGACTTTGAAGTCTTCAAAGCACCATCAGGGAAAAGTACAGGGCCAACACTTCTTCACGACTAATTGGTAAAGGAATAAGGTAGAAACTAAAGGCCCTAACTGGCAGATGAGAAAGTATAGGACTGGATATTTCTATTTAAAATAAAAAGAACCACTTTTAACATAGCCTGTTATCTGCACATTCAGCATCTTTAAACTTCATTTCATATTCCATCTCACACCATGAGAACTATAAAAACAGAGATAATTCACAAATATATGGTAAGCCCAGTACATGAGCAGAAGATGGAAGCCATTAGCTTCAAAGATAAGTGTGAATTTTGAATGAGAACCACATGGAATGCCCATGTTTAGAACCCAGATTTAGAGTTTCAACATCTGCTCTGGGCATGGCAGAAAGGTCAGAAAAGGTAGCGTCCTGCAACTTGATTCCTGCCCCTCTCCATCCTATCGCAACCTCAGGTATTTCTGATGAGACCACCTGCATTCTTAGGTCAAGAATTTCCCCTCTACTCCTTGCAGCAGGAGTGCATCTCCAGGTCTCCATGGTCCCCAACATGACTTCAGTTATGATCAACCATAAAACATTTATGGCTCAGTTCTAGCTTGGTTTGGGAAAGTCTCAAGAATATTACCATGGTTAATGCAATAGACTGAAACAGTTACACCAAATGCTGACAATTTCAAAGCTTAACTGTCTCTCAAAGTTCCATGAAGTGTAGGTTTCTTCATGTTACCAAAGATATTCCCACAGTGACAAGCATGTGTTCTTCCTAAGGAAGGATCTTGCAACACTGAATCTTTGGGTTATTTTAGTGGTGGGGATGATAAAAGCCAGGCCTAAGAACAAGCGTGAAGAGGAGTACAATCAGTGGGAAGTTTTGTGTTTAAAGGCAGTGTTTTCACACTATATCCTAGTGAGTAACACATTCTTGGGAAAAGGGTTTCTTGGTAATGAAGAGTTTAGGAAACACAGGGTTATAGATTTCTTCACAGAGAAGTCAGATCTTTCAAAGCAATAATGGAAAATGTGACTTCACAAAGGAGATAGAAAACAGCACTTTCCAAACTTATTTGGTCATGTAACTGTTTTCAAGACTTACCTGGCTCTTGTTGAACTAATATTCTGGTTGTATTGCTTGGGAAATACTGCAGTTCTAGGAACAGCATGAGCCCTGTTATACTTTTATAAGTGGGTTTGAATTCTAGTTCTAACATCTAATAGTTGTGTGATCTTGGGCAAATTAATTTACTTCTCTCATTCAATTTCTTCATTCGTGAAAACTGGTATAATATTTATTTCAAACGAGATGGCAGAAGGATTAAACAAGATAATACATATAATTTAACAATTCTGCCAAGAACATATAGGTGTTCAAGAAATAGCAGCTATGGGGCCAGCCAGACAGCTCAGTGGACTAAAGCACCTGCTTAGGCAGAGCGCAGTGTGCTATGACAGCCCTGCCCCCAGGGTACGCTAAGATGGTGACTGAGACTGGGCATGGTGGTGTGTGCCTGTAATCCTAGTGCTTGGGAGGCTGAAAACAGGAGGATCACTATGAGTCCAGTCTACATAGTGAGACTCTGAACACCCTGTACTAAATACATTAGGGAAAGAAAAAAATAGCAGCTATGATTATTACATTTGCTTTTCATCAGCATCATTATCAAACCACATACAGTACCTAGGTTGCCAAAACAGCATCAAAATAGGGTGCCCCCCCACCCCCTGCTGAGGATGTGCTCTAACTCCTGATTTTCCTGCTTTACACTCCCAAGTAGCTGGAGTGGCAGGCATGTGCTACTGCACCTGCTTCAAAGGCACCTGACTGCTTTGGAACTGAACATAAGAAGAGGACTGAACTAGCTGCCCAGAGATGCAACCCGAAGACTTGTTTGCTGTCTGATCTTGGGTGAATCACTTCAGCTGTCTATGTTTCTCTCTCCTTTCACCAAATGTAGGTCTGAACTATGGGATCTCTTCCTCTGCAATCTCATGAACTTTGACTCTAAAATGCTATATAAGAGATTGATAAATTTATTTGTAAAGAAATTTGTAGAAGAAGTTAAATTCAATTATGAATGAAGGTCCTGTATAACAAAGCTATTTTTATGTTCCAGCAGATGGCTGGCAGAAACAGTGCTCTACCAATCTGGTTACAATGAATTTCATATAGTGAATAATGCTGTATAACAATTGCTTTCTCTGGTTTTTGACCTGGTAATCATCACTCTCAAACACTGCTCTAATCAATTAAAGAACTTGATTATGTGTTGCTTCCATTGTAGATACAGAGGTCGGAGCTGAGCTAATCAGTTCTATGGAATTTCTAGCTGAGACTTTTATGTCCTATTGCATTGTTTTACAGTTGAGGAAACAGGACAAGAGATCTTAAGTAACTTCTCAGAGGTCACACAGCTAGTAAGTGGTAGATCTCTAAATGGGTGTTTGAACTAAATGACTCATTATCTGCATAGAGATTTCACTGAAAACTCATTCTGACCCTATAAAAACCTGTTCCCTAAAACCGTAAAAAGATTACAGAAACTCTACCTTGTATGCTTCCCAACCCAGCAAGATGTGCATCTGTCACCCCTTTATCCATGTCTTCAAGCCCTCTTCATAGGATGTGCTCATTAATTCCCTCTAATTCCATGGTGCACAGCAGCATGATTTAAAGCATAATAACCATTGCTGCAGATCTTCAGTTAGAGGCCTTCTGAAAGTCTAAATAAATTACACCCATTGATCCCTTTAGACAGATCCAAAGTTCCTTCCACAAGGGCCTCTGATTAGTCATGTATGTTTTTATTCATTATGAAATTATGTGGACTTAAAAAATAGATTAAAAGATAAACTTAACTACTATGAATATCAAAGGTTACTCTTCAGAGCCCTGCTGGTCTCTTATGTGCAACACTTTGTCATGAGCACATTTTGTTCTAGGGCCTCAACTCTTATGGAGAATGAAGAGTCCCCAAATCACAGCACATGTCTGACTACCCCTGGGCTGCTGCTATGTGAATGTATTGCTGTCGCCAGGAACTCACATTGAACCCACTTCTCAAATCTGGCTACACATTAGCATCTCCTGGGTAGCTTGAAAGTAAAGTTCTCAATGCCATGGCACTTATGATATAATCAGCCTGGGGTTAGGCCTAAGCATGTTTGTTTGCTTATTTATTTATTTGCATGTGAGTAATACAGAATAGTGATGTCGGTTCTGGGGAATTGGTACATGCATATGAGGTTATTCATTTATTCTGGTGTTGGAGATTGGATTGATGGCCTTCACACTGAGCTCCATTCCTGGCTCTTTTTATTTTTTTATCTTGAGACAGAATCTCACTAAGTCACCCAGGTTGGGCTTGAACTTATGCTCATGCTTTCTCAGCCTCTCAGGGTGCTAGAATCATAGGAATGTGCCACAACACCTAGCTTAATACACCGTTTGTAAAAAGTGCCGCTGGTGATCCCACATGTGGCAAAGGTTGGAAAACACCGCTTTTGGTGAAGTCCTCAACAACATTTCCTTTCTTTTTGTTAATGGCAGCCTCATTCTCCTTCATTTAGTTCATAATCTGGGGTGTTCAGCGGTCAGCTTCGGGGATCACTGAGATAATAAAAACAAAAACAACTATGGGAGGTGAAAAACGTAAGCAATTATTTTCTGCAGTATACACAGCAATCAAATGAATTACTTCAGTCATTGACATGTGTTCATCTACTAAAATAAGTTAGAAGTTACAATGGCAATTTCTCACCCTAACTTTCTTCTTGTCCAATAGAGCATACGAGTGAGACAGAGTCTACTGTTAGAACATGGTATAAGTCATCAGAGCTACCAAGTTAATTTCACTAATAGGCCGAAGGAGCAGATGACTGGCATCATGTACTGCTTCCAGAAGTATTTCTGGAGGGCTTGGTAAGAGTCAGCATGGCAGTTTGGCTTCCCTTCCCTGAAGAAGAGGGTGGTCATAATAGCTGGTCAGCAAAACCACAAATAGTGGTTACATAGAGAACTACACAATGCAACCTGGCTCTAGACTGCATGCCACAACAGTTCAACAGGGCTAGCTATTGTGCCCCTGTGCATGCTGTATCCTTATAATAAGAGATGAGACTTAGCATGGATACTACTGCATTTTATGAGATCAACTAAGGAGTTCTGATGTTTAGTCTGTATGCATTGTACTCTGGTCATTTATATTAGTACCTGCCCTAGAGTATACATGCTGTTCAATACCCTGGCTTAGAGTCAATCAATTTTTTTTTTACCAAGAAGGGCACATATATCTGGTATCATATGAGGTTACTTATTTTTCAACATAGTGATTGTTTATCTTCCCCTTTCTATTGTATCTTCACCTCCAATCTTCATGCAGGGGTAAGGTGACTGTTCTCAACAGATTGTACTTTGCAGAAATTTGTTCCAGGAAACACCATTTCCCTTTTGGGAAATTTTACAAATTAAGTGGAAAGCATGGTCTATAAAGACACAAAACTGGATTAAATTCATACTCTATAATTTACTAAGCTCTGTCTGTATGACTTCAAACAAGTTGCTTCACCTCTTTGGGTACAACTTCATTTGTAAAATGAGGATACTATTGCTTACATCCCAGAGAAAAAACATGTATAAGATAGGCATTTGATAAATACAAGTTTTGCTCTTTGTAAAATTCTATAACTATATATACTTCATTTATCCAAACCCAAGCAAACAGAAACTCAAAGGCCCAAGACTTGTTACCTACTATGAACTGCTGCTCAGAATGAAGATCCCTAGGCACTGCAAGACTCTTATGTGACACTGAAGGATTTAGCTCCCTATAGAATTTTTTTAACTTCAGTTCATTTCTTCAATTATGCCCAGATCATAACTTCTGTTTAAATAGAAGATTGCTACTACTATATTTGTACTATAAGAAACTGTCACTATAAGCCCAGCCATGCTGGTAATCTCTGTATCTTTTTAATTAGTTCTCTTTGCTTCAGTTTCCTAGCAACAAAATCATGACTGTAATCAATGACAGTTTATGTAATTCCCCAATAGATATTTCTCTTATTTCAGTTTCATGCCTAATTGTATTGGCAAGAACTTCAGCAATAATGTTAAATGTCAACAGCGATAATAACCATTCCTTTCTTATTCCTCATTTGGGGAGGAGGAATGTCTCTAATATATTTACCATTAAGCACTATGCTGATTACTAGGCCAACATATTGTTTATTGTATTAAAAATGTAATTTACTTTTAGCTTAGTTAGAATTACCAGAAAACTGTGATAATTTTTATCAAATATTGTGACATCTCAGGTGACTATGATTTATATCCTTTGAGTTGATGGCTGTATTACAAGTTTTTTGAAACATCTTTGCATTCCTAGCACAAAACCTACATGGTCATGAAACCGTATACTTTAAACATATTGCAGGGATTAATTTGATTTTTATGTGTGATTTTTATGTTTCCACTTTGGTGTTGTTTTTTTATTATAACAAAAAATAAGACAAAATTTGCTACTTTGTTATACTCAAAGTAGGGACTTGGAGTATAAGACACTGACAAAAAAGATTCTTGCTTACAAAGAAGAAGCAAACGTGTTAGCACAAAATTATCTTTTCAATGAACTAAGAAAACTTTGTAGTACAAATGAAACAATTTAGCATATATATTGTTATGGCTTGTGTTTAGATTCCCCCCCCCAAACTTCATGTGGTAATAGGTAGGACTTTTTGGAGGTGGATGGTCCTAAGATATATGAGGCTGGGATGAAGTATGTAATGCTGGGAGTAAAGGCATGAGATTACTAAATTAGTCCCCTGATTTTGTTAGGCCCAATTCTGGGTGTGGATAATGGGAAAAGCCATCCTAGGTGTAGATGGCACCACCCAAAGGGCAGGTAGCCAGGGAAGACATAAAGGGATGCAAGAAGAAGGGCCTGCTGCTGCTTCACTGCATCACTGCTTGGCAGCCCTCTGCTCGCTATCAACTGTTTCACCTGTGCAGTGCCCCTCTCTGCCAGGCCACCCTGCCTTGGAATTGACTATGAACTAAAACTGCTATAAACCATAAGCTTAAATAAACTCTGACTACTTTAACTTGTGGTGTTGAGTATTTTGTCTCAGCAGTGAGAAAATTAACTAAAACACATCTTGAATTGTCTTTTGTTGCCCTTATGCTGAGTTACAGCACCAGCCCTTTTTTATTTTCTGACACAAGTCTCCCTAAATTGCCCAGGCTGGGATCAAGTTTTCTTGATGGCTTTCAACTCACTGTGAAGCCCAGGCTGGCCATGTCCTCCCTCACCCAGCCTTCTGAGTGCTGAGATTACAGGTGTGTGCCACCATGTCTGCATCAAACTCTTCTTATTTATTTTTTATTTATTTTTCCCATAATTTTATTGAGAGACAAATAGTAATGAGACAGTTTCAAATCAAATTGGTATG